>DWEE01002184.1:0-11865 GCA_018245755.1 Parelbella macleannani
GGAAGTAAATACTAAAAATATGACTTTTAAGTAACAAAAAACTATTTATGCAGTTTCTCTGTATTAATAAAAAAAAATGTATCTACGTACTTCTATAATGATATAACAATTGAATACAGTAATTAAAACTAAGAGTTAATAGTCAGGATACAAAAAGAAATATATCAAGGTTTATAACCAAAAACAAAAACCATAATTTCAACAATGCTTCATACACTTCTAAGAAGTGTCGTCTCCAGGTGGCGCAGACTGTGTTGATAAATTTGGATAATCGATCATGAAATCACATGACTGTTTTATCGCAAATTTATTAGGAGAGAAGATTATAAATTACACGATGATATCCAACGAAGATCAAAGTAATGTCGCTTCTGTAGTTGGCGTAGATAACATTTTAATCTGTGACGTTGGAACTGTATTGATAAATTGAGCAATCGACGAGGATGAAGACGGGTAGGGCACTGCTCGCGACATAATAGTTTCACGGTCTCGAAACGAGAAATTCAATATAGCGATATTACCTTTATACGTTTGAAAAATTGCTACTAGTACCATGATGGAAAGTAAATTAATGGAAGTCAATGTGAAGGATATGAACGTTAGGCTATTATTGTGAGATTGAGAGGATTTCTCTTATTACTTATCTCGTTTCAAGTTCATAATCTTCTTATGTTCTTGTTTCGATATATTTTTCAAGGGTTGCAGCAATATTTTAATGTTTTCTCTCAGCTTTTATTTGTATTAAGCTAACAATACATTGTATTATTTATTTTGTTACTTTTATCTACAGTGAAATACAGTTTTGCAGTATATAAAACAGCGCTGTGTTCTTTTGAAAACATTTGTTATAATTATATGATTTTAGTATTGTTGACTTGAAGTTTTTAATTTAGAAAATATTAACGTTTATGTATAACCAAATGACTGTAATTTAATTTAAACGTAGTTTCTACAAACAGAACTTAATCCAACCAAAACGCATGGATAATTTTTTAGTGCCCAATTATAAGATACAAGCTAGCAAAAAGCGAGTGCACAATATGATAACATTCCTAAATTTTTTACTTCCATTTACTTGATTACAAATAAAGTTACTGTTTAGGTCGTAATATTTAATGTGTTTAGGTAATAATTTGTTAGATTATTAAGAAATAAATCATAAATTTTTTCAGCACATATATAACTCCAATAAACATAATAAATAGTTTATCTCGGAAGACGAGTATTTAATCAATGAGTAAGTAAGACGAGATATAAGGAAAGGTAAAGTTAGAAATAATTCTTTGTTATCATATTTTATATACATTTATATACCATACTTTACCCAAGAATCAAGATGGATTCACAGAAGAAAGCCCAAACAAATATTCGAATTCATTACACAAATACTTCTCCTAAATTGAATTTGAACTTACAGCTTTCAGCACATCTGCCGAGGTCCTAATTTTAATCCTTGATAATTGACGGGCCCATTTGTCTATGTCGAGACTTTCTTTTTTCTTTTTTCTATTCGCTCATAAAACTGACGAACTTAAAAGACTAACGCCTAAACATAAATAGGCACTTGTGACGTTCAATACATTTAAATCGTTCGACGTGCCATCACGACCAGCGATTGTGTTTTCCAATTTCACAGACCATTTGCCGCTTCTTTAAGCTTTGTTGCAATGCCTTACTGATGTTTCATTATTTATGTACGTGTATTTTCTGAAGCGTTTTAATTTCGGCACCAGGAATTTTGCTGCAATTCACAACATTATGGCAATTTAGGAAACGTGATTGGTGATATTTTCGATAAACAGTAATGTCGCGTTATAACATGTTTGGAACACCATGAATGGAAAAGTAACTGTGAAATTAGATTAGCCTATGACCAGTCTGAGGATATGAATAGCAAAATTTTCTTTTAGCTTCCTTGTTTTTTATCACCAAAAATTCCAGCAAAGTCAGACATCATAAATTAATAATACACAATATGACAATTATTAATTATATAATACATATGATTATTTTGAAGACTAAAATGATGATTTACACATGGTTTCATTGTATTTCATTTTTTCTTGTAACTCGAACAATTCCTGGTTACACATTAAACACCATTACAACCCATCTACATAAAACTACAGCGCGCTTCCCAAATATTAGTTTTTCATAACGAAATACGAATGGTATGAACCTAAAAACACACGCAATGTTGTCTTAAGTATAATTTTATTCATACTTCAACCCGCTGGGGGAATTAAAGTGACGTAAAAATGTGAACGCCAGAACGGTTTGAACGAATCCGCGTCATTTATTTTTATGGAGTCGGTCGTTAGCTTGACGTACAAGTCTAGAATTTGCTTATTACGTTTTTAAACGAGACTTTATATTCTACATGGCCACTTAATATGCGAATGGAAAATTGCACGTAATATACGGAGCAGTCGAGGTTAATATTTTTATAAGGTGCTTCCGTTTTCTGCCCCATAACTAAACCAGACTAAGGAATATGCAGTACGTGGTAACAGAAATGCCGCACGCGACCGTTATGGCAAATTTGAATTTAGAATGATTGGCACGTTCGTCTTTGTAAGAGAGACAGACTTATTGTATAGAGACTAGAGAGTAAGAGAGGAGATTTATCATTCTTTATTTGTATCGCTCATGAAATATATTCTTTAAACTTATGTTCTATTATTATCTTCCCCAAACAGCTCAGCACCATGAACAACCCTTTCATAGTCCAATTTTTGAGTACGAGGTACTTTTCAGTACGAAAGGATCTATCTTTCCTCCAATTAATTAAACAACGAATAAAGTTTATTCTTGGTATTCCATACATGAATGACATTAGCTTTACTTGTACACCGGTATGGGAAATGCTCATATAATACATATATATTGCTTATGTAATGAAAATTTTATCAATACAGTCGTAATTAATTAATATTCACATTTTAAATTCAATAGCTCCAGCCTCGAAGACCGTAAACATTCAAACAAAAACACCAAACCATAAGTTCAAAATTTAATCAACCGTTTAAATATTATAAACAGTTGTTTAAGTAAAATTTCACGATAACGGCCGCATTTAAACCCAACCGTCTGTTAATCGTGGGTTAAGGTTATAAAACAGGACTTTTATTTGTTGGAACAGTGTAAACGGAAGTATATTATTAATTTGAGATTAACTTAACTCTGTGTTCTTTTTGAAAGCGCATTACTGAACTGTTTACAAATCCTAACAGCTTAGTTAGTTCTGAAAATTGTCGGAGTACCCGAAAAAACTATTAATCTCTAAAATACATATTAAGTAGATATTTAATCATTTATTTCAAATTTTAATCAATTATACACGTCTAAAAATTTCACTACGTAAAAGGACAAAAAAGTAATTTTTTATGATTAATGAGTAGAAAATGTACTACACTCCTCTGCCTAACTCTTCGGGGATTACAGGATTGAAGTTACTTTAAAAAATGTCTGTAATACCGAAACGAACAATACAGTACTACCGAGAAGGTTATCTTTAAAGAGATAACTCATGTTTCCAGCTTTAAAGGAAGACGCAACAAAGAAAATTGGACGCAGCATCTAACAAAGTAACTTATCGCTCGCCATTCAACTGTACTACCATAAAAGGTCAGAATATTAAATCATGTATACATACACAATAATACAGAGATCTTTTTCACAGGAGATTTGTTTGATATGAAACGAAAAACGATTGGGACGATTGTTTGCGTGTGAGCGTGTGACCAAATTATCTTTCTAAGGTTTGTCATAATATAAGATGAAGCTAATGGCGTGCCCTTGGAAAAGCCTACGTCCAGCAGTGGACGGGAGTAGGCTGATGATGAAGATGATCATAAACGTAACATCATGTCTGTAATCCCCTAAGGGGTAGGCAGAGGAGGATAGTAGTACACTCCCACGCTTCACTAGTTACGTTGAGGTCTCATGAATAAGGTGGTAGCATATAGCCATACACAGAGGCACAGATCCAGACTTCGAGTCACTACTAGAAATTCTGAATTAGAAAAATCCAATAGTACCCGACGCAGGTATTGAATTCGCTATTCGCTGTGAACTGGGAATCGACTGTTACTTCCGCACCAGACCCTAGGGAGGCAGGACTGACTGAAAACCAGCGCTGCACGGGAGCCCAGCCCCGCGTCAGCAAAAGCTGAGCCAGGCCCTATTGCCATTTATAAAGTATAAATTTAATGTATTTAATTTGATGTTTTTAATTTAATGTACTTAATTTAATTTAATATGGCAATAAACAGATTTTATTATTATTATTATTATTATTGAACCCAGGACCTCCCGATCGGCAGTCGCGCATGCAACCACTCGACCATCGAGGCAGTCTACGACGATGATAATGCTAAATAACCAAATTTAACATTGTATACTATGGTAACTTGTATTGACACTTCAGTTGATAATAAATTTCACAATCTGCATGAAAATATTCGACTACAAAACATGTTCCTGCATATGCTATGTATTTTTTAAAAACATCATATAAACAGACAAGATTCTAAGTAGGACGATACGAAATTGTGGGTACGTGTCCACTTACAAAGGCACTACAATCAAAACAGGCCATAAGGCTTCTGAGCTGATGCCGCTTATAAGCACATAGACGGAAATATAATGATAAAATGGACTTCAATCCCTCAAAGGAGACTCGGCGAATATTGACCGGTTGAGGCCACAAAGTCCCTTATAATCTTTTCTAATAGCATCTCCGCTGTGAAAGCGATACTATTAAAAAGGCAAAATTTTATCAACTTTAGCAAAATTTTTAGGTAGAAAAATTTGATATTTTATGCCCCTAATCCCCGAAGAGGTAGGCAGAGGATTGTAGTAAAATGTTTCATCAGTTACATATGTATATGTACGTCTCATCCTGGAATAGGAGGTGAGCCTATTGCTATTCATCGAAGACAAATCCATACTATGAGGCACTACGAGAAATTTAATGTTAGAAAAAACCATTAGTACCCCACCCAGACTTCAAACCTAGTACCTCTCGATCACTTTACCAAAGAGGCAGTCTATTTAAATAAAATATTCTTAAAAAATCTCTTGTAATAAGTTTACTCGTATCTACGTACGATTTAAATTATTTTTTACGGGTTATATTGCCACTAGCGACCTCTGCTGTCAGTTAAATCTGATATATTATGTTATGTCTATGGAAATTTATAATGTTATTGAATAATACTGTACTTTGCTTAACAAAAAATATTATAGAAAATCTTTAAGGTTATAATAATAAGACATAAATGAGAGTAGGTACAATATCTTTAACACAAAAAATTTTTTTTTAAACACGGGTATTACACAAAAAACATCGTATGTATATAGCCTTTACCCAGCTTATGAGGACTACTCGCCGCCGTAATGGATTACATTTGCCTTAAAATTGAATTATTTTGACAGCTCGCTGCCATTTTATAGCTACCATAGACTATTATTTTTGCGAGTACCAGATAAAATTACATGGACCATAGAGTCTGAATATTTTTTTTACTGCGACATGAAAAAATAAGATGTGTGTCTTAGTTCATTAGACGAATACGTCAAATGCCAGACAACCACATTGCATATCAAAGATGGGGAATTTTCACTAATTCTCTCTCTTTTCACGGGCTGAAAACACTTAGATGTCACAGTGAATAGTCAATATCACACCACAATTACGACATCAGACGTGCTTCCAATGCATTATTAGTCCCTAAGGACCCTTTTATCGCTACAGATATGGGAAATAAAAGGGCTCTGATCGAGCGAACTTAATTGTAATGTAATTAATAGTAATGTTCCACAGTAGTGTGAATAGGTCCCCTTACATTCTACCGATTGCTATGTCACTTGGAAAGTAATTAATATGTAAATTAATATCACGCTAAATGTAAATGTCAAATGTCAATTTAAATGTCAGTACCTTTAATGTCAAATTATACTGACACTCATCTCGAGCTGACTGTATTAAAGTAAATATAATGTGAAATATTGCTTATCATATTCTTATTTACATACTTGACACTGCATACATACACCACCACGTATGATCATATTATCCATTTTGTTCTTCAAATATTTTTTATTCATGGCTTCGCATTTAACTACTGGAGATATATAAAAATATTATAATAATATGCCATACAATATGATAATAATATATAAAAATATTATATATTATTATCATATTGTATGGCACGTCAAAAAAGTCTTTTGCTTTCATAATATATGACATATTCATGGCACACTAATGTTACAATGTTTGAAAAATAATTATCATTAAGCAATACCTATAGTGAATAATGAATAAAAGTGTCGTTTAAACGCTAAACCTGAGGTATGTTTAATTCAACCCCCACATATAGTTACTAAGCGCCTACCTCTGTATTGCGAGATATTGTAATACACGTTATTGATTACTTCGTTGGTCGAGTGGTTGCAAGCGGGACTGCCGATCGGGAGGTCTTGGGTTCAAATTCCGGGTCGGGTGCTATTGGATTTTTTAAATTTAGAACTTCTACCAGTGACTCGGAGTCTGGATCTGTGCCCGGTGTATGGCAACAGGCCAACTATCTGTTCCATGGCACTTAAACGTAACTGGTGAAGCGTGGGAGTGTACTACACTCCTCTGCCTACCTCTTCGGGGATTACAGGCGTGATGTTACGTAATACACATTATAATTTTATACTTTTCTTAATAGTTTTCCTAACATCGCCGAATGACCGACATAATTAGTAGTTAAATATTTATAAAAACCTTGCGAAGTGGCATACTACATAAATTTTTAATGTGACGAATAATATGACAGCTGGAATGAATATGACACACGAATATAACATGTGAACACATGCTCTTATTCCACTCGCGATGGACATACGCTGTAACCTGCCAGTAATTTATCTTAGAAACGTTACAGCTCGGCTCAAAACCACTAAATATGATAGTGTTCTCGACGTTTCTTACGCGACGTATGAACGTATGAACACAGCCTAAACATGATTTAAATACACGCACGTAATCCTCCTTGAATTTATCGCAAATGTAATAGCGTAGATAATTAAACGGATGCCAATTGCCCTGGAATTCTAGAGACAGGGGAAAAATTAAATTGTGTGGGTATAAACTTAAAGAAATTAAATAGTCTTTAGAAAGTTGTTGAGAGAACAGTAGTTATACATCTGTTGACTAGAAGTACAGAGACTAGAGAAAAGAATAGACACTGGCAAAGTTTCTACCGCGTATGACCAAAGAGTGTTGTAATAATTTACAATGGAACTGAGGCTCCGACTGAGATCGTACGAAGGTCTGACGCTATTATTGACGGTTAATTCAACAAGTTAGATGGACATGCTTTAAAGAAAACCCAGGCGAAAGGTTCAGGACTGTTAGGACGTCACAAGATTGAAATGCTTATACATTTACCTATAAACAACAGTAAACAAGCAGATGGCAGGTCTTTAAGTGATACCTGAGACAAATAAATACATAATTACAATTAATTAATTTAAATATAATTTGTAACATACTCATATATTGGCAAAATAATTCGTAGTTACGAATAGGACCGGTGGAAAAGGGACTATTAATATTACTTAGTCAAGTAGTATAAATTATCAATAGGATATCAATAAGATAGCATTCATAGGCAATAGGAATGTAGCAATATATGGATTAGTCCAGGTACCCACCCTATCCGAAGGTCAGAGACTCATGGCGCGCAAAAGCTTTCACGTGTCAAATATTCTTTCATAATTCTCTCAGAAATATCTATAAGCCGTGAAAGCATCAGTTACATGTGAATTTTTGCGCGCTCCAGGGAAATTGTTAGCCGGTATCACAAATATATACGTAAGAGGAAATATCAATTCGTTCGGAATTCATCACTATACTGAAATTTCAAATTTTCGTCCAAAATACTACGTGTTTTATTTCACATATTCGGCATTTCATGGCCGATTTCTAGCACTTTTCATTTCTAATGATGCATCAGAAATAGGACTACCGTATTTATTCTGTACGTGGCTAAAATATATTTAAATTCTACAGATAATATTACGGCAAAGTGTAAAAAATACCTTTTCATTCTTTTGTTTTGACGTTTGTATACATTTTCCATTTCCAATAAAACGTCCCCGGAACGTGATACTTCCGGGATAAAAAGTAGTCACTTTCCGGTATTTCGTGTATATTATGCGAGGACACGTCTATGTATTCCTCAAATGCCTCGTGTGAAAAGGATAAAGAAGAAAAAAAGGCGACAGGTAAATAAATATTTTTTTAAAAAAGAAAAAACTCTTACAAACATTCCCTTTTTTTATAATATACAGCCTTATACATATACCTACAAATCAATGAGATGCGTATAATAAAATCGTTTTAAGGGTACATAAAAGGATTTTTTGAGATTATTTCTATTACCGTTGGTACTTAAATAGTGAGTGATAAAACTATAAAGTTATATAGGTATACAGTAGTACCTATAACAGATCTGTCATTAGTATATTAATCTTGTAGAATTTATCCTCCAGCTCTGTAGGACCTCGATTCAAAACCTGGTGAGCATTTTAACGTTCCTTAAAAGATATTCGTTTTAAGATTAAATCTCATTTCTAGAAACAGTGAAGGAAAATATTACGGAGAAACCTGCAAATCTTAGAGTTCTCTAGAATTATTTTCAAAGCATGTGAAGTCTGCCACCCTGCACTCAACTAGCATGGTAGATTATAGCTTTAAAGCTTTTCAATTTAAGAGCAGACCGTAAGAGGAGTATCCAATAATAGAAAGATGAAGGGGTTGATCATGATGATGGGATATCATATTATGACTAGCGGGTACATAAAATCTGCTATGTACTAAGAATTGTTACAAACCCAAATCAGCTTAGCTAACAGACAAAATTATGATTCTTTTTAGAGCGGTTCACCCATAACATGTTTCCATTAACACACTGTGGGGCAACGTGGCACAGTAAAATCACGCATTTTTCCATTGCAAGCAAAGATGTACCATATACCACCTGAAGTTAATACACAACGGAGTCATCTAATAACAAAGGCGGCAATATCCACAATGTTAGATTTTTTTAAAAAACGTCTAATTGTTACGAAAAATATGATTGTGTACCCAATATTGTAAGGACTTTTTTATAGTATGTATTAGCAACATTTTAGCATTTTTAAACCATTTATATTAATGAATACGATTAAAGGATGTTGCTGGGTTCGTTGCAAACTTTATATTTTATACAGGTTTTTAATGTTATACTATCGAGTTTGTCCACTAATGTATTGCTCTACATAAACTATGTTCACCGATTAAGAAAATGACTTCATCTTTGCCCAAAAGTGAATTTTGCCGCCTTTGATATTATATGACTCAAGAGTAAGACCGTTAAAGGCACCCTCATATTATATAAATACGTAACAACGTTAAAGCGTCCTACAAACGTAAAGTAATCTTAGTATCCACTTTGCTATATTATTCTCGCCGGTTTGGGTCTCAGGTGTCGTGCACAGCTGGTTCGGCGTTTATGGACATGGCATTAAGTGACGCAAATAATTAATGAGTGTGAACGCTGCTTTATGTTCATGTATACGCTTAAAAGCATAACCGATGAAGTGAGCGTATAATAACTTGCTTAGGAACATTATTAATGTATTCGTTACGTCATTTTATATAAAAACTATAAACGTACTACCTAACTGGTGAAACGTGGCGGTGTCGTACATTCCCTTCCCTACCCCTTCGGGGATTACTGGCGTGATATTACGTTGTGTTTTTTTTTACACATAGGTATGTGCAATTAGGTAATTGCACTATCCAATTGCCGGAAATTGTTTTTTATTGACGCTCAGGTGTTCCTCTCTGCTGGATCGTTTTTTATGAAGTACCACGCGAACGCCCTTGCATTAAGTGACAAAAAAAATTGATGAGTATGCACGCGTTTTTATATTTCACATTTCGATAACGTGCATGGAATTTATTTGCCCCTTATTTCATTGAACATTAATTATTTCTAGAGTCCGATGAAATTTGCGTTTCGGTTGTGGCTCCAACTAGAAGTACAGTCAAATATTTCAGTATGATTTCCGTTTAGATTGAAAATTGAGTTGCGATCAGACACTTATTATTTCGTAAATAAAATGCGTGCTTTCTCTAATGTACCTATTGCTTTGAGACGTACATCCATCACGGTGTTAATAGTTTTTTTTTCATGATAATAATTTCATTTAACAAATAATTCAAGTTCACGAGCCTCTTAATGACCTAGACTTTTATTATGTCTGTCCACTAAACATTATAAGATTAGTACATCACAACTGTCTCATATTAATTATCACAAAGTACTGCTCAATAGAAAGCTAATTCATTTGTGACAGCGGCTTCTTAACACGAGAACATTTCACAATGACATATTACGTCATCACTTGTCAGGCTTTTTCTTCGGAACAAACTATGTGAAATTCCCGCTCCCGACAGAGTTCACGTTCGGAGGTAACACGTGAACAAACAAAAGCAAAAGTTTACCGTACACACTACCTACTCGGAATCTGAATATAATGGGTGAGCAAACGATCGAGCCGAGCTACATCACTCGCGGGCAAATGTTTGCACCGCGCTGTGCAAGCGACACGCGACTGTACAGCTTAGCAGCGATACTACAAAACCCCATGTTAATTAAAAAGTAATATTTGATAAAATACTTCCTATATTATCATGTCACTTCACTAGATCGCTTTCAGAATAGGCAAGGTGAACCGAGTTAGTTTTTTTTTATATTATACGATATGCTAACATTTGGCCGTAATTCTGCCTGATGGAAGCGCAGACGCGTCCTATGATAGAGGACGCATGCCTAAAAATACCTATTCGGACTTGCTTTGAACAGTCCTAGGTTACATATGCCTGAAAACACACACGCTGACGGAGTGTTCCACTACATGGCAGTCTGGATAAGAAATGTGGTACTAAATTGTTGGCAATTAGGATATGTACCAGAAGGGCGAAGAAGCGTTCTTGTAATTCCTGCGCGCTCTTTTTTCACAGAGTATGCTAAAGAGTACTGCTAGACGAGCTAAATTACAAGAACATATCCATTTCTTCTACAATATTTGCGAAGAAGCACTTAGTAGCTATTAATATTGGACTTAAGTTACATTACGTCCAGGAAGAGAGCTTCATGCATTATACATGTTAAAGTTGAAAGAACCTCACGATATGACATGTAAAAAACGTCAAATCTTGATCAAGTGCAGTTGAAATATGCATAGAAAACAGGGTACGATTTCACTAACTCACGGTTTGACTAACACGTAAATAAGGAAAAACGAAACTTGACCAAGTAAGAAAATATTTTCTAAATATGAATAGAAAAGAGGGCAACCGATGGCGAGCCATCGCGCCGAGCGATCGACCGATCGAGCCGATCGCGTGCAAATATTGACGGAAGGCGATACGAGCAACAAAGACAACATACATCACACGAGAACTTTTCAATTGAGTATCTAAAAACAAGGCTTCGTTTACGCTAACTTAAAAGTAACTAACATCACTAAGGTAACGTAAACAGTAGTAAACTAAAAAGTCACCAAGTAAAGCTTTGTATAGATTTCAGCGTGTAATTTAAGGTTCTAAAGTTTACATAATTCGCGCTTAAGATGTTTAATGCGTTAGGTCAAATATGACTTATAAAAGCGATGGAGAAAACATCGTGCATACCTAAGTTCTACAAGGCAAGGTAAGGGGGTGAAATTTGACAATTCGTAATTAATTACCTAGCGTGGTAGACTAAAACTACAAGCCTTTACATCACGGTAAATAAACAATAAAGGAGTAAGTAAACA
>DWEE01002185.1:0-11909 GCA_018245755.1 Parelbella macleannani
CTCTAATATCGAAGATCCTAATACGTTATCGCGTGTAGGTGTTTTTTAAGTTTGGTTTTTTTTTTCCACAAAAATATTCAAATACTATTTATTTATTACCTGACATTTCAGAGTTAACTATTACCCGGAAAGTCCTTAGCCTGGATTCGACAAAAAAACTGTGCTCACCTGCCTTAGTACTGACAATGAGAGTGTAATAGATATAGAGAACTGACGATAAACCTATGAATCGTCTCTATAAATAAATATAGTTAAAAAAAATCTAAAAAACCCGCTTCTATAGCACATCGAACTAAAAAGTGAAAAATAATTCTTAATATAGGTAGAATAAAAATAATTAACGAAGATATTAGTATTATTGTGACATGGCGCAGATTTTTTCAAAATGGTAAATATTTGCTATATGTACCTAATTAGGTATGCCATTTACTAGTGTAAGTAGTGTTGCCAATCCCCGATAGAGGGTGAAGGAAAGTTACGTACAGAAAATATACAGGTGAAGCTAAGATAAAGCGTGTAATAATTGTTACAACGGAGGTAATAAAAACAGAATAGTAAAGGAGACAGAACGCCGTCCCGAAATACATCTGAAGTGAGTTCACACCAATTAGACTGAGGTTTATTATAATGAATTCGTTACAGGCAAAAATTGATTATGGACAATGTGCTTGGAACTTTTGAAAGAATAGGCAAAACAGATATAGGTTGAAATTGCGAGAATAGAACAGGTTTTCGAACGTTAGGTAAAGATATAATATTGGCACGCCGTAGGAAATATGCAATAGATTACGGAAAGGTTCCTTAGTTTCGAGATCAATGCAGATCGGTGGTTTGGAAAAATGTTTACATATATATGTTGTTTGGATAACAATGCCAATTGAAGATTTATCTATCCCTTCCGACTTAATAGATCTCCAGACCGGCGAATCTGCGATTGATAAGGGAATCGTGGTAATAGTTTTTCTGCATCTCTACACAAAAATATTTGTCGCTGTTTCGTTGGTTTTGTGAAATAAAAAAGAGGATTACAAGTCTTAAAAACAATCTATTATGGTCATTGCACATATATATGTATATCTACCATTCGAGAATATTTGAGCGTTGCTTAGGATAAAATCATTTCGTTTAGAATTATTATTATTTCTGTGTGTAGACTTTTAACAGAATAATTCTCAATCGACTTAATATTTAATTTCTATTAAGGAAGTAGGCGGCAGCTTACGTGATACTATATTTTCGTTAACAAGTTACGTCACCGCTGTTTTTTGCGCAGCATCATGACCGTACCGCGGCTGATGTGTTGTGTGCGGTAACGTCGTGACTGTACTGTACCAGTACCGGTACTTCGGTCTTAAGACATTTGTCACAGGTTGCTTTACGTACGGCCACGTACAGCTGGCAGTTGTAATTATTATTAGCTATAATATAATTGATGCGCTCCTAGAATATGAGCATTCTTTTTCCTTTAATAAGAAATGGAAAAGTAGCAATGATTTACCGCCTTTGTTTTTATACTCGTTCGTTTTTTTTAATTCATAATGTGGTGCGTTGAAGAAAGATCTGAATGGTAAAGATCCTCGATTGAATATTACCTTAAAATACGTTTCAATATTATCAATTTTTGATTTTTAACTTTGAGTCCACAGCACAGCTCGATTTCATTAATTTTAGAGCAAACGGTCAACCCACTGAGATGCGACTCAATTGTGTGTTGTCGTCCGCGTACTGAAATAGACAATTGACGCGGCACGTCGATATGTTTTTATATGTCAACGCAATCAGTTGCCAAATTATGAACTTCGATAAAGTAATGAGAAGTTCGATTTAAGCCAATTAATTCAGTTCCAAGAGTTGGGACAACAGAGTAATTTATTTGTTATCATCATCATCATCATCATCAGCCTATCTCAGTTCACTGCTACACATAGCCCTCCTCCAATGAGCGCCATCGCGTCCTGTCTTCGGCTTGTCGCATCCAGCATCTGCCTGTAGCCTTTCGCAGATCGTAATTCGTCTGGGCCGGACGGTGTCCTACACAACGTTTGCCGAGCCGCGGTCTCCAAACAATTTCGAGAGGGTGGCAATTTACGATAATGTACTTATACATTAGCCCTAAATTGTATGTAACTAAATATATGTACGTTTGAAATCTTAATGTTCTATTTTGCTTTTGGTTACAAAAATAACACGTGCGTAAATAAACGTCCAACTTGTTACCGACTTCGTAACCATAAAAAAGTATTTTTACACTATAAAGTATGTACCTACTGCAAAGTCGCTTGTTATAAGGTATTACATAATTGCGCTGTAGTCGAACGTGCAAATTGCAAAAACATTTACTGCGAGCGTGACTTAGTGTCGCTGCTGTCCCGTGAGAGTTTTTGAGGCCGCCATTTTGCAACTGGACGTTCATTAAATGTTTATCGACGCTTCGTAAATTAATAATCAACCTAATTAAAAAGAATTAACCTAACCTAATTAACGCCCTCCAGCTAGGTGGAGTGACGATATACGCAAAGTAGCTGGTAGTGGTTGGTTGCGAAGTGCTGAAGAATGCGCTCAGTGGCGTGCCATTGGAGAGGCCTATGTCCAGCAGTGAACGGAAGGAGGCTGATAATGATGATGATGATGAATTGAAAAGATTAAAAATGTTACAGAATAGGTTTGTTACAATATCGTTTCGGTTAGTTTCAAAATAATAGCATTTTAAATAAATATTTCTGTCATCTATATTGGTTTTTAAAGGTGTTTAAAAGGTCTCTAAAGACTAAAGGTGTTTAAAGGCTTTTAGTTTTTACTCGTACGTAAACAACGTTAATTTCAGTTTCGTTCTGTTCTACGTGCACAGTTATCGCAGTAAACATTAGATTCTACTGATGTAAGAATTGTTTTAAACTTTATCGTTTTATTCTCCTGCTTATATGTTTCGGATGTTTATTAAATTGGTCATTTTTATGATATTTCAAGGACTGTGTTGTTATGTACAACCTTAAACAACAAATTCCCTGACTGTTTCATTAATTCAGTTATATTAAATGATGTCTTATGTATCTGTCCGTTTCTTGAAGTGTAATAAATGTCCGTTTTGCAAAAAATATAACATTCGCACGTTAAGGAAAATTTTACAATAATTCTATTGTCACGGTTGTGATCACGGTACCTACTCGTACACGTACTGAGTCAAGATTATACTACATATATACCATTATTTCAATTGAAACTCAGGCGAGAAGATACTGATATGCTTAGTTGGACAATTATAATACACCTGGATTGAACAATGCATGTAATAAATAGGTACACCCATGTTACCCACTAACCTAACAACACAGGATGCTTTGACACCCATGATCTTGCTGACAACTATTTAAGGTCGGTGCAGTCGATTAATATTAATTATTTATATTATACCGTTCGTTTGTAACAATTAAAGGTACATTTATTTATTTTATTTATGTATTATTTTAACGGCCTATTTCATGGAAAAAATTAGTGACCGACCGAAGGCTCGGTTTCGGCTTCGGCCAGTTTCGGCCGAAAAATCTAGTTTCGGCCTTAATTTCGGTTTCGGCCAAAAAATGGCCAAACCTTTCGGCCGCGCCGAAACTCAAGTGTTCGTGAATTATCGTGCGTCGTTGGGCAAGCTTGACAAAAAGCATGAATCTGTTTTTAATTCGCAATAAACTATAAAATGAATACAAAATGGATGTCCCGAATTTTATAAATCCGGGACAAATGACATATCCATGTTTATAATAACGCTCAGAATTGCTCCACAATTCCAACCACTGTTCATGAGATAAAAAAATTTAAATGACTATATTCGTTACGTACTTTAAGATTGTCTTTTTTTCAATTAATCTTTTTAACTACCGGTATAAATAGAATATACAATTAAAAGTGTAAAAATTCTTTGTGATCGTAGAGCACACTCTATGCTTCGCATTATGAGTCGTGGAAAATTTAAAATATACTAGATTTCAGTATGCAATGGAAATTTTTAAAATGTTCAAGTTTCGGTTTCGGTCGAAACTGAGAGCGAGGCCGAAAGTTCGGTTTCGGTTCCGACTGAAAAACCTGTTTCGGTCGTTCACTAGAAAAAATGTATGTACGTATATAAGAAATGTTGTACTGCTTATCTTTTATTGATATCTTTTCAAGCAGAACCAGCAATGGAAGGAGTGTTTTACTTACAGATCAAACACAAACATTTTAGACCACTCTATATAGAACACACTACTTTTCGGAATGAGCATATAAAAAGTAATTCGATTGCTTTGATTAATAATTTCATTGCGTGACAAAAAATAACTGAATATACAAACAAGCTGTGTCCCACTATCGAAACTTGTATTAGCAGAGATGTGCGGTCGATCGGAATTAGCAGCGGCCGGTAGGTCGAGAGCATGTTGGGTGAGAGCTGATGTTGAAATGAAAGTAGTTCTGGCGTCGCTACATCGGCAGACTGGCGGCCGGCCGCCGCTGCCTTATATCGGTGTGACAACATATAGTCCTCTCATCATTTCGCTTATTCAAATGCACTCCTGCGATTTATATACTTATTTATCTGCTAGCGCTGGTTGATCAATGTAATGTTCCGTGTTGCAATAAAAGTTATGTTGCAACATATTAGCAACAGTTCTGTTGATACCATTTTTATATGTTATAGGTGCTACATATTAGATGCAAGCGAATGTGAAGGAAGTAGTAGATTAAATTGGGAAAAGACGACTTATACTTAAATTTAACCTGTAAAAGTCCTTAAAATCTTCTGCAGACTCCATTAGAAAATTAATCTGAACACATCACAAACTATCCGTCTTTGTTGGTTTCGAATTGGCCTGAAAAACTCCATAATATTTGTTTTCACATCGCACTTGTAGGACCTGATGCTCTATTTGTGGTGAACTACAATTAAGTAATGAGTAATTAATAAACAAAGGTAATAATGGTTTTCATACATATTCGCGTGTATAATGCTCACGTGCAGTACCTATGTCCGCATTCACACGAGAGCTATAATGTGCTGATAAAAACGAAACATCAAGTCTGTAGTCTCCGAATAGCTATGCCGAGGAGTGCAGTACACTCTAACGTTTCACTAGTTAGATGCTCATGTAAATTAGGTACCTATATGGTTCATTTACATCAACGAGCCTCCCACAAAGCAGCAGGCCCGGGTGAAACAATTGTTGTTAGTCGTACGTGTGATGGTTTTAGCTTTGCAAACGTACCTCCCGTTTGAAAAGCTCTTGAGGCTAAAAAATGTTCCGGCGCTTCTCTAAATAATATGATTTACTATGTGTTAAATATTGTACGTGTTATTTTGTAACCTATCGCATCCCATCTGTAACTTCAAACTGACAACTTAAAGTAAAACGATGTGAATGGTAAATGAAAAAGCAGAAAATTATCCTTTTGTTAAATGGTTAGTCGTTTCTCGGATCACTTAACGCGACAATTTTCTGTATGGCCTTTACTGCTTGCAAAGATTCGTTAGACACCCACTAGGGACTGACATACGTCAACCTCACTGATAATCGCCCACTTTATGAGAAACTTGCTCATTTCATCCAATACCCTATTAGCGTATTGTTGGGAAGTAGTATTAAGATAATTTATTGTCAATGGGTTTCGGCGAAGTGTGTGTAGTAAGTTGAACATAAATATCATATATAGTTCCTATCTATATAATGAAACAAAACATTTCACTCTACAAAGCATAGTTAAAGATCATTGTAAAAAATCTACACTATGATTTATCCAATTATGACAGTTTAAAGTTCTTCTTTATTTGAAAATATCCATAAAGCTTAGTATGTTTAAGTCGTAACCCTTGTGAAACAATACGGATGTGAAATGCGTGTGTTGCGAAGAAGGTATGGATGCCGTTAGTTAAAATATAGCCAAGAGCTAGCGTGTGTTTTCACGAATTACGCAAACTGTGATGAAACGTTGTAACCGAACGTTAACTTTTATTGTACGGCGCTTGCGACGGTCTTACGACAATTTAGACACGGGTATGAAAATATTTATGTTACTAGGCGTAAAAAGATGTTTATAGACTTTATAGTGAAAAAACAACCAACCGGTACTTGTCTATTCTTTCGATATTCGTGACGGAGTACGGCGGGTGATAAACAGAAAGCGCGAATTTAATTAAATCTATGACGGTAATGAACGCGCCGACGAGCGTCCATAGACAATGTTATTATGACTAACACAACACAATGTCATTCATCACAAGTTATTCGTGAGATACATATAACTACATGTTTAAAGTGCCAATAATTCACACGATATTATAGTAGAAACGATTACGACCAACACAACAATTGCTTATTTGGTGGCTCATTTGATATAACGTTGATTTAGCAGATGCTAAAGAACAAATCGTGTGTTCATGATGAACAGGCGCCGGCTAGCTGACTTAAGAACATTATGTCATGTCTTTTATTAACAGTACGTATACTGTCGGTTATATTTATTCGCTGCTACTATAGAACACCGTTTTATTTTGGGAGGATGTTCTTGCTATATTGTTCTACCTACAGCTGAACGAGGCGCGATCGTAAAAATGGGTGACGGAGATATTACCGAGAGCTAGTTTTACAATTGAAAATAGTAATTGCGAGCTATGAATTTTGAAAGAAAAGCGTCTTATATTTTGAGTATAAACGAGATATAATGTTTAGATTAATTAAAATATCATGCTTGTACGTCCCCGAAGAGGACGGCAGAGAAGTGTATGGGCAGTAAACGACCTTTTTACCAGTTATGTAATACGTCCCGTGGAACACACAGAACGGGCACAAATTTAGACCGCGTGCTACTTCTGGGAATGTCAAGTAAGAATAACCCAATAATACTCTGCCCAACACGGGGATCGAACTCCGGATCTGTCGACCAATATCGCGTTTGTAATCACTTGAACAACAAAGCAAGCATTTAAAGAAGAAATTTAGTAATAAAAAAATATATTATAAGAAAAACAATTAGAAATACACACTGGAGAACCATATGGAAATAAATTAATTTCTCCGTCGACGTCGCCGATATGTGTAATTTATAACGGTAGGGTGTTTCAAAGGTCAAGGAGTTGTCGATCCAGAAGGTCGTCGACGAGTGACCGTTTTGAGACGGCTTCGAATATTCTAGTCGAAAGGTTATTATTTTCTTAAAAACAAACTAGGTTTTAGATTCTAACAAAATGGTTCTCAGCCGATATAAACAGCATGCTACGCAACATGCAACAGTATAACAATATTTCTACCTCTTGTAAGTTATTTGTCCATATGTCACTTAGATATAATCATTATCATTACCTCTGTCTCTATTGGTCCAATGCTGGATATAGGCCTCTTCCGAACTGTGACACAGCAATCGGTCCGCCGCTAGTTTTAATCTTCCCTCCTTTCATGTCCCTATTTTTTCAGTGGCAAAGAAATAAAAAGTAATTAGAACAGGACGAATTAATTGACGTTGGCGTGGCAAAGGTTCGTGGGGGTAACCTCTGGTCTTTGACCCGCAACACTAGCTCTTATTGAGCTACTTATCCTATTACGCAAGAACTAACTCTTAGTCAGTAATTAAACATCCACCCGACAGAAATTCCAATCCAAATTCATTCAATGTCAAATTATAAAAAAACATACTGAAGAGAAGAAAATTAAGAATTAAAGAAAGTATTGCTAATTAATATAATACTGTTACAAAAATAGAAAGTAGGTATGCCGTCAAGTAGTGATTGCTTTTTTAATAAGTTTAAATATTGGCTAAACAAATTATACGTAAATGAATTATTTGTGATTTATCATCCTTTCCTGTGTATACTAAGCGTATAAAAATATACGCTCAGGAGGCAATGTAAAATGAAAAACGTGTACATCAATGTATAATTGCTTAAAGAAACCATTAAGTAAAATAATTATAAACGAAAAACATGTTTTAATTTTTTACTTACACTCATGGTAAACATCTATGAAAAATAACAGATAAGTTAAGACTTTTATTCGCTATTTTTTAAATGCATTTTAAGACTACATATTTTAATTTCTCAATAGCACGCAATTCGATAAAAAAAAAAACGAGAACGAAAAAGAAAGTGACGTATCCGACTTCGTTTCGCATTATTATTGACTGCTGGCAACAATTCTTCGTCAACTGTTAAAGATAACATAAAGCCTGTATTTTCGTAATAGTGTAGGCAGAGTATAGTGCACTCTCACAGTTCATCATTTGTGTTATACGTTCCACCACGGAATAGGGAGTGAGCCTATTGCCACACACCGGGCACCAACCGAGATTCCGTGCACGTGCCCAGTAGGAAATTTAGAAAAATCCAATAGTTAAACCCAACAATATTAAACACGATTTAATGAATACTGCCGTTTTTTTTTAAATATTATGTTTATATTGTATGCGAATGTAAGTACGTCTTCGTGCGAAACATTTTATATGGATGAAAAAATATTCAGCTGCCTGTACCAAGGCTTCCCTAAACGTTTTGCTCAATGCAAACTGTGAACGTACTCGGGCTCCGTTACATTCAGACCACAGCGATGGCCGCTTAGTTCACACACCGAGTTATATGAATATAACTATTAACGTAGTACGCAGGTAGGTAGGTGTCGTCCATTGTTTCACGCTACGTTCTCAGGTCGCACTCAAGACGTTGCGCTTATCTAATCCTACACGGTGTTAATTATACAAGTACAATAAAATTATACTTATGAAAAATTATTTATACTACTTATGACAAAATTATAATACTTATGAAAAACATGCCGCTGTTGACATGTATATAATAAAAAACGTAACCTTACACTTATAATCCCCACAGAGGTAGACACGGGAGTGTGGTAACACTCACGCTTCACCAGTTACGTTATACGTCCTATAATGGAATAGGTGGTGAGCCTATTGCCATACACCGGACATGGATCCAGATTCCGAGTCTCTATTAGTTACAAAGTTTCAAGTTACAAAACTCGATAGTACACCACCCGGAGATCAAATCCACGACCTCTCGATTAGCAGCTGCGCTTGTATCAGTCCCGCTACCCAAATATGTGGATGAAGGTTTAGGCAGCAATTTCTCTGTCGCTCGGTTTGGCGCGCAGATATAGCGTTTTTCAAAATGATAGTGGTTCTGTGGCTGTCTTCAAGAGATTTAGTTATATTTGAAATTGGGAACAATCGTGTAACGTGATGAGGTGACTTCGTATAGACCGTAATTCTTGCTTTTTACTAGCATTTTAATCAAAATCTGTGTTTAATCGGCATAATGTTACTCGTTGTATTGAAACGTACTCCAACGAGTATTAAAAAGTTTCATTGATTTCATATTACCTTCATGGTATTTCTGTTGCTTGTAAAAGTCGCCTGTTGACCTTACGAAGGTTAAGTCGTTAAGGGTCCGGATCGATATAAAATAAATGTACAGATAGGTAAATACCAGGTGAACACGTAAGCGACTACGGCAGCGAGAGTTGGCGGGATAGTTTAAGCGTTTTCGTGTTAGTTGGACGTATGTTAGAGTAGGTAGACTGGTAACCATAAGCGTATGAAATATTTCGATTCCATTGCGTATGTTGCGTCATCGTTGCTAGGCGGTCTGTTCCAATTGATCACCAATTGAGACTTACAATCAACCCGCGCGTCGCTCGCTCGTGTGCTAACCGCCCATTACGACTCTGCAACTGTTACTTTACGAGTTCAAAGCTTGTATTCGCCTACATTTTTATACCCATACAATAATAATAATTTTATGATTTATTGTTTTAAATTTGAAAGCTACGTTCGTGTTATGTAGAGGCTTGTAGAGTTTGTTCTTATTGTTAGTAGGTACTAACAACATTTATTTTATTAAACGAAATTGTTTCAGTAGATACCTATAAAGCGTTTGACCTACTTCGTATAGCACGTATGTTAACCGAACTCGTGCTGAGTGGACTTATTTAATAGTCACAGTCCTATCCTGCCGATCTATTACCAATTAATGCAAACAGATATATTGCAAACTGCATAATATTAAAAGAAGGATTTGATACTGTTAGTCGTATGCTTAGAGTACTATTGTAGCCTTGTTTCATGGGCGATAATGGCTAAAGATAACTGCTGTCTCGTTTGCTTCTTTTTCTCATACTACATATAGAGTGCCAGGATTGCTATATAAAAAGTCCCTATATGTGTTAGTTTAGTATAACATACGCAGTGATTTCAAAATCGTTCTATTTTATAATAGCTCTTTTTTCACTGGCAACTGTGAGAACGGTTAACAAATGACTAGCGTGATTCGCTTGCTGATGTATCGATTACCGAGACCATAATTTCATTCTTCAGCCACGGGGAACCAGTGCGGACGACGAGAGGTGTGTTGTAACGGGAAATGCATTGTGGTTGAGGTCGTCGACATGGGATAGTTTTATTCGCTGCAATTAAAATAGAAAGTTATTACGATAAGAACCCTTGGAGATTAACATCCAGGCCAATGAGCTGGTAGCGGCTATAGTGAGATAACGTCACCGAACCCATTGCAGCGCTATATTTTCAGTAGCATTTTGGCGCGCTATTTAAATATTGAATTTTTAATTTGATTTTTTTCAGTAAATATGTAACAAAATTAATAAAAACAAAAGTTTTACTGGATTCCTTAATCTGTACTAAATAATATAAAATGGATTTTAAAAACCTGTCAAATAGCCTATTCGTGTCGCGTAATCGCTCCTTAGAATGTTTTCGGGGTCTGAGCCTGAGAGCGCGTCCGCCGCTTTGCAGCAACTAGTGTACGCACTATGCATGTGTTAGTGTATCCTTGATCGTCAACTACCATAATTTGTACGATTAATGTCATTTGGACCTTATTAACCGGCTGGCTTTAATATCCGCAGGTACCTTACACCTCCTAAAACAAGCGAATTAATGATTAATGGTTTGTGGTTGCCTCTTTTATTTGTTTTAAAAAACTTATGCTGCACGGAAGAAATGAGTTATGAATAACACGTCCGTTACTACAGTTAGCACGACCGCCACCTGGCGAGAGAGGTCCAAAGCTTCGACACTCAAACAAAATTACCTATTCTTAAATAAAAAACATTTTCTATCGGATCCAATTGTAAATCTAAACCATTGTCGAATCCATCTGAAAACACACAAAAAATTTCATTAAAATCGGTAACGCCGCTTAGGAGGAGTTCAGTGACATATTACACACGCACACAAGAAATATATATATGTATAAAGATAAAAATACGTAAATGATACTTCGATTTCAAATCAATGCGTTATATTAATAAAGACAGTGACAAAAGTTTCAATATATTTCAATACTTTTAAATTTTTTAAGGATTTTTAAAACTAAAATGTAAAGTAGGAATAAAGCATAGCACAGATTTATCTCGTACCGTTACATACGAGCTATAAATCTATACTACGCTTTATCGAGCACTGGTGCGTGCCAACGCGCCAATGGATTTTTAAACAGAATATGGTAATATGGTATAGGTATGGTAATGTATATTGGTGTGGTTATAGAAATATAGCAAGGTAATATAGCGCGAACCTAACACGCGCTTAGCACGTACCGAGATCCTAATGTACGGATGTATGGTCTATGAGCAGCGTGGTTTGGGCGCGTCGCCCCAACGGAGGCACCCGACTGACCCCGATGTACGAGTGCGGTTTCACTACTTTGTAACCGTGATTGACACCGCACGCTAGCCCACTGATGTTCTCGATGTATTTGTACCAATACTACCCGCCAATCGAACAACTTACCTAATTTTTTTTTGTTGTACTAAGGTATCCTGATTAAGGACGTCTTTCATAATTACGATCCAGCCTAACGTGACTAATGAGTAATTTAATTTTAACTTAATTCGTTAGATAGTGTAGGTAGAACTAAGAAT
>DWEE01002186.1:0-11908 GCA_018245755.1 Parelbella macleannani
CCCGGATACTCTAGGTGTAAACCCTTCAGTAAAAGGAATTTAGGTTTCATAATTTTAATTTTAAGGCACATTACTTTTTATATGAACGTTTTCTGAGCCCACCCATCTTAGCTATATTTATGTTTCTACGCTTTTGTGTCTTCGTCATGTACATCAAGGAGAATATGATCGTAATCGGAATTATATTGTGCTCAATACAACTTTGACGTACCTGACCCGGTTAGGGCTTATCTCCGTACATATCTATCTCTGCGGGATTCTGTATTAAATTTAGGGTAAACATCCCAACGATGGCGCTCCGTCTACTGAAATGAAAATTACTCATCGTCTCGTTAAGTTGTATTGTGCTCGTATATCAAATAGACTTGGCGCTTATGTACATATTTGGCTTGAATTCTGCCAGCTCCTGCGTGTTGTGTGTTCGACTAATTTACCTGTACAGTTTCAATGTTTGCATCGCTCTCCCGATGAATTGTAGCGGTCGACAAGCAATTGCCTAATTGATCATGTTGTCAGGTGACTACTAGTTTGGTAATTTCAAGTTAATTTACTCTAGTTACTTCTGTATTGTAAAGGGCTATTTGATGCCATGACATGATGTCTCATTTCTATAACATTTCAATTGAGTTTTAGATCGATATAGGTATATTGTTCTGATTTTGTTTGTGGCACCTCCTGTGGGATATGAAACGGATGTGAAACGGATGTCACGTTGAAGTTGTTGGTGATATTGATGGTTATATTTTGTATGACAATCGTTCTTTTTGCCGATTCTAGAGTATAATCTATTTGATTATAATCTATTAAGCAACTTGTAAAATGGCGTTAAATTTTTTTCTATTATTATAGTTGGTTAATCGCGTTCGTTCCCAATGTAATTTTCATCATTTATCATCATCATCAGCCTGTATCAGACCATTCCTTGCCACATGTCTCCATAAAATTTTTAAGATTTTTATTACATTTTCATTGTTGATTCCATTATATTGCATTTTCTTCTATACTTCTAAGTATATGTAGAATGAGATTATTGTTGCTTATGATTTTTTCATTTCATGAACCTACCCTTACAACCCTTTGTCACACGGACAATCAGCATTCAACCACGAACTAAAGATCGACCACCCATACACTGGGTATCGTCGATAAATCGTACCCGCTCGAGAAGACCTCTGCTAAGGTTTGGACAAGGGATTCTCCCCATTTTTCATCAAGCAATCGCTTTGAAACGATGGATTATCGTATCATTTCTACATAAAAAAGAGTTTTGATATTAACGTTATATGTACCAAGTTGTATTGCAAACTGTGATAGTAATAAATATATTGTGACAACTCTTACTCTTCTTTTACCAATACCCATACCTACAGTGTAGACGCGGTGCTTGGATTACATTAGGTAGTGTGCAGATAACCATACGTAGAAATGACCATTTTTGACCTGGTCTATGCTTGTTTAATATTTCCTTAACACACAAAAGAACTGAGCATTGTTCTCGATTTTATCATACAAATGAAAATATATTGTTTACCGTCCGGATAATCCAGGTTCGGTGGTGATAAACGGCGTATCGCCTTATCCGGCGGAGGTTGGCAGGTGGAATTTCATTATATCCCAAGTTATCCGGTCGACTCGCTCAATAGCCGCGCTTATCGATACAGTAATGTAATCAACACAAGCACGGTCTCGCACTCGCGTTATTCTGCGAATATCATTGGTATACTGCGTCCTTTCGGACCAATATCTCATAGCGTGAGGTTCAGGCATTGTCAATTAGCGTCTAAAGGGTATTGCAAAAAGATTGTTGTTTTGTAGGTGCCTGTGTTTGTTACGGCAATAACTACACAATTTTTTTTGTAATTAAAAATAAAATGACATTAAAATTTGTTATTTTCAAAATAATTATAGCGAATTTAATGTATGGAAAAATTGTGTACTTACACTAACCAACCTCGAACCAACAATCATAACGAATATTCAGAGATTTAAAGAGAAAAAGAGAATATTTTTAAAGAAACTGAGGTTCTACCTGCTAACGTTCACAATTGTTAGTGGAATGTGATCCTATTAATTCCTCACTTGTTTTACCTTCATGCAGTTATGTATAATCCATAATGAAGCAAACATTTTCTTCAATCGTCCGCGAATCCGAAGTAACTATACCTCGATAAAGATGCCCCACCCATCCTTCCACAAACTATGTATATATGTACGTAACCATGCAACATCTTAAGTGACAAGCCGAGTACAGGGCGCGATGGCGCTCATTAACGGAGGCCTATTTCCAGCAGTGGACTAAGATAGGATGATGACAACGACCCACCCTTCCACAAACAATACAAGTAGCCCAACAACATCCAAAGTATACCTACGTACTATCCGCACCACTAGCATGAAGTGGTCGGTCCCGAAACGGGATATCCTTAAGGATATATCTGCATATGTTGTACAATAGGTAGTTGCAAAGTCTATAAGATATGCCGGGAACTATCCCACGTGAGCGCTGGCTCTAATTATTGTAACTGCGACGGAAGATTCTAATCTGCGATTCCCTTTTTGCTTACAAAGGGAAGAACATTACTTTAATCACTTTCTTTTACATTACTTTCACTTCTTATCTGTGCTGCTGGGGTTTTGCTGTGTCTTCAATCAAACGTGTACATTACTGCTACAGGCGGCCTTACTTCATACAGTATGTTATCGAGATTCGAATTGAATTCATCACGAAGGTTGTTTTCAAAAGGAATCCCGAAGAATAGCCAGTCAATTGAACCCGAAGCCGGGAATATAGCGAAGCATGTGAATGAGTTATCAATAACGCCGATTTCAATGAGTCTCATCGCTATTCAGGCTTCGTTTAAGGCTTCGCGGGTGATGTTCATTTTAACGCGATCCTTTCAGACTCCATTTCCAACACACTCGGAATACATCAATTTCTTTTCATTATCAGCTATTTTTCTTCTGATGTTTCTTGGTGTTTCACTGGCTAAGCGTGAATGTTATATGAATATTGTTCAACAATGACAGGTTCTATACATGTATGTTGTTGAGTTTTATAATCCGTTTATACGTTTCATATATAATTATTATTTACATATACCTACATTGAGCGCTTTGTTGGTCCAATGGGTAGTGATTTAGACTGATGAGTAGGGGATTGTGGCTCTGATTTCTCTGCATTGTGTTATGTATGCTAAAAATGTATGTTTATCAGTTGTCTGTATAAATAGAACAGGCTCAGCCTAGTTTGCGGTCAGGTGGTCTCGTGTGAGTCGTATCAAGATGTTATTATCCTAAAAGATGGATACAAATGGAAATAATTAATGGTTATAGGACTTGGATTCGATCATGCAGACAGTCTGATGGTACGTGGACTAAGTGGCTAACGTAACTTTTTGTAACAGAAACTATATATTCACTTAAAGCTCAATTATGCATTAATATTATTATTATGCATATAATTTGTGGACTTAGCTATTGGATATCTATTAAGCGTTTCAGTCATAGAAACTACTTTTCAATGTTGTTATCAATACATTGCGTCCTAAATTCATAACATACATAATCCGTACATTGTCCATTCCGCATTGAAACGAAACATTGAGATATGTACATTTTATACGGCGACATTATGTAAGTTGCAGTTACATGGATTGCTTTATAGGAAATTTGTTAAAGGCCACTAGCTAAATAACTTTATGGCGGCTTAATATAAATAGCGTGAAACTGGGTCGCATTGTATATTCAACACAATAGTACTATCGACTAATTATGTGGGCGAGACCCCCATTAGGCTTGTTCCGACATGAGGTGAACCACAGAGTTAACGATTCATAGACAGATTTCATTACATCTTCAATCTGTCATTGGACTATCTTAAAATATCCTAAACCATTAAAAAAATGAATCGCTTTTACATTTTTTACGGACATGCAAACTAGAGAAAGTTAAAAAGTTTAGGAAAGGCTATAGACAAGTAATATAGGCTATTTAAATAATTTAAGTTAAATTTCTTAGACTTCAATAAGGGATGAAAAATGAACTGTGCATTTTTTTAAAAGGAATCAAGGGTCACTAGTTGATTATAAATGTGGAACTGTCGTTTCTATCTATTATTTGTTCTACGCTTAAACAAAGCCTCAGTGTGAAGCTTGGGTCGCCCGGCGCTCTTTATTCGGTCACCTAATGCATGTGCTATCCGTTTTTGGGGTTGAATTCACCCTTGAGATAGTTTATTTAAAGGTCGGTTACAAAAGTAGTTTTTGCTCACAATGTGTTTTGATTTGTGGCATGCCATGGCTTGACAAATTTTGGGGTAATTGCACACTGATTATTACAACATTATACTTCATCGTATAATTGATCCTCCTTTGACCAAAAGTCTGTTTACAGAATGAGAAGTTTTAAATGCATGTTGGCTAAGTTATTTTCGGTAGATTTAAAACATCTTCACCATACATTAAAGAGAGGTCTGGTCCAATTTTCGTTATAGTGATTTCCTTTACCTGTATAACAAGAATTAGCAAGCTGAAGTGGCACTGGGCTAGTTACATCTGTCGCACAAGCGATAGCCGCTGGAGCACACGTATTCTGGATTGGAGACTGGGACTTGGCAAACGTAACGTAGGCCGCCCTCCAGCTAGATGGTGTGACAATATATGCAAAGCGGCTGGTAGCCGTTGGATGCGAAGAGCTGAAGATCGAGCTCAGTGGCGTGTCATTAGAGAGGCCTACGTCCAGCAGTGGATGGGAGTAGGCTGACGATGATATAACATATGATAAGTGATATTAATAACAATTCATAAAATGAAAAATGCAAGCGACGATTTGAACCCTGGACTCTGAAATGTGAGATTGAAATCTAAACATCGAGAAACGCTTATATAGAAACATAAAAAAATAAATAAACATTTAATAACTTTATGACCTATAAAAAGATCGTTAGTGTAGTTTCTCCTTGTATCTGAAGTTTATAGTCTGTCACGGATTCGTGGAAGTCGCCTTGAGAGATGCCAGCGCAGTCATTACTCGGTACTTAGTATCTGAAGGTGTCAACAGCACGATAATGCGTCTTGCTTAGTGTTTACACGTGAATTATCACATCGTGGTCTAAAAAGATAGATAGATAAATATATAGGAGTTGCATATTAAATATTACACGTTATATCTATGAAAGAAAACAACCTTAGGAGCCTGTACAAAGTTAAGTGTCCAACACAAGATAATTCTTCATGATGTTTTTCTAAGTGCGCTGGACTATGTCCTTTAACGTTTTGACTCTTAGAGGACACCAGTGGCTAAAAATCTCATTTAAAAATGATTAAATATGATGTTGACGATGATGATAATCTGCCGTCAGGGAAGAAATACTGGTTATAACTAAATAAAACAAACAGGGAAACATGGGAACAATAAGACTGATGATTTTGAACTAGTTTGCTATAGTTATTTATTCAACTGATCTATGCCATATTCATGAATTAGTGCGGTACGCCCTGCTGTCTAGTTGATCCCGAACGACCAATAAAGTCGAGAGGTATGTTTATGAAGGCTCGTTAAATGATCGTTAACAGCTATGATCATAGATCGTAAGAAGTGTTAAACATTGTCAGAATTTGGAATGTTCTAAAACACATCCTACATAATATGGAAACACATTTTACATTGGAAACTTAATCTTATGTAAATAAATAAATGAACTTTGGTTCCAGACCACAACTAATCTGTAGTTAGCGGTTGCAACCATACATTATTATTGTTATTACACGTTCTGATGATATCCATGTGGGTATATAATTAATGGTTAGTCTATGTATAGCATCCGCCGCGATCTAATTTGTTCGTCGACACCTCGGAAAGGACTCAGGATAGGTCCGGAGCTAGTCGAGCCATGACGAAAAATATACGTCTGTGCAGCGCTTAAATATTTTAATCATTCTAATTGTTGTTTGTTTATACGGAAATTTTATTTATATTTATTTTATTTAATCCCCTACGTTTACTCCCTACGTTATCTTCGTTCATTGCTTTTCAATGAAGCAATCAATTCTGGCAGCAATCAGGTTTACTTTGCTAGTGCGGCTACGATGTGCATGATATTGAATTATATTTTCGTACATGCGTTAATTGTGAACTGAGACTGTTTACCAGTGGTAATGGTACATCGGAAAGGCTATGCTATTAGCAAGTGGAAATTAAAAGGCATATTAGCAATTATCAGGAAATATCCAATACTAAGCTGATATAAAACGTTTTAAATAAATTGAAGACATTTTGCGTCTGTTTTAAAACGTACAAAGTTTGAACTTCGAGGAAAAATACTGGGCTATTTTCATAACAAAAGCACTATTTAGAGCTTTTTTCCAACTTCTTTTTAAATTACTCTTTTCTCCCGAACGAACTTTTCTGAACGGAAAAGTTATTTATAAATTTTTCTTTACAGTTATTTAAGACTCATCTACACAGATAAATAAAATAGGAGTGTCTGTTTGTAATATTAAAATAACCGCTTTTTCCTAAATGCATATGTATGTATGTATACTCGGTACATACCTACCAAAATAACATTTTTTACAATTTTTGTCATTCTGTCTGTCCGTCTGTTTGTTCCGGCTAATCTCTGGAACTGCTAAACCGGTTTTGACAGGACTTTCACTGGCAGATAGCAGATGCAATAAGGAGTAACTTAGGCTACTTACATTTTAGAATTTTAGAATTATAAAATAAAGTAATGTTGCAATGTCCAAGTACTGTCCAGTACCGCGCGCAGACCAAGCGCGTGGCACCATTGCCTATTAACTGAACAACAACTTTTTTATTAAATTCCACGCGAACGAAGTCGCGGGCACAGCTGGTTAAATTATAAAGTAATTATAATTAGAAAACTATCAATTGTTCGTTTTTATCCACCGAGACGAGCGGGTAATGGATAATTATGATATAATGAAATAGTCTTGGTAAATGTCGTTAGTTAGAACATAAACCGTTAAAGTTCGTATCAATGTTAATTTACTATTGTTAATATTTATGGGCTGTTAATAATCGGGTTAAATTTAACTCAGTCGAACACAGTTCAGCGCGTCTGGAGGTCGTGTGAAAGGTTAGAGTCGCGGTTGCCGCTCACCGCTAAGGTGCGGTACTGCGGTCATAATACGGTGCATTGACCGCATGTTGTCTATGAGTCTGTGTATTTCGTCTTTATGTAGACCATTCTGTTTATATAGGAATTTATATTTATTTTGCGTTACAGAAATAATTGATTGTAGTTACTGCTATTTATAGACCTTGTAAATACTAATTTTAAATATATACAGTCTTAACATAATTAAAATTAGTTTAAAAGTCGTAAAATACGGCTGTACAGTCAGCGTAAGGAAGATCAGGTATTAACTTAAAGTCTCGTAATATTTTCAAAGTTGATCTCTTGGTTGGAAATTAACACCATTTGTCTATGGATTACATAATAAGCAGATATTTATTGACGTGCGTCTATTATATCTCGCAGGGAAGAAAGATACAGTAGCACTACTGTTTTGAATTGACCAGGGTGTTGAAGACTGACTAGGTTCTGTTGTTACTAACATTGCCACAAATAATTCCCAAAAAAACATCGTAGCTTGTAATAACATAGGTACTATTCTGTTCAGCAGAGTGGAAACGGTAGTTCATAATGCGTTCCAAATTACTTTTCTGGGGTTGTAATTCTCCTTTTTAAAGTCTTCTCGGCATGTCGACAGCAACGTTCTTCTGGGCTACCATCGCGATGAAATGATTACGCAGTCGGCGTGGTTGGTTGCCGAAGGTGTATCGAAAGTGCATTAGCAAGTACTTCTCCCGAGGAACTTTTTTCATGGACTCCTGTTAGATTGTTTAAAGATGTGTATGAGCAGCAGAGAAATATCAAAGTGATAAATTATTTTCAGTGATTATCGTAAAATCATTCCAGTTCAACTGTCTCGTATCGTAAACCACGTAGGTACTGGTGTCACTCGTAAATACTTTATTACCGCAAGCAATAAAAATTCACCAGTACATATGTTTACTTGGAATATGTTTTACCTATATTTTATGATCCGTGACATAAAAATGTTTTACGGTTTTTACGATTCAATCCAGACGCCGGCATAGCGTCAACTCGCTTTTGAAAGAGGAGTATAGCGACATCTAGTATTCATCTTTATTTTTACGCTTCTTTAAAACCTGCAGTGCGATAGTTAAATTTTAATGGCATGTAGGTACGTGCTTGTTCGCCCGGCAATAATAATAATATGTTTAGACATATCGATACTGATTTAACCAGACGGCTACAGAACTACATACATATAAATATGTACGTGTATAGATACAACTTTTTCACTAACACACAGTACAAATACAAATACTTTTGCTTATCGGTTACACGTTGGTCCGGTGTGGGTACCGAAACTATGACTCCTGGCGCAGCAGACATTACTTAATGACCCACGAATACCAATATTATCCTATAATGATTCTCAATCCCAGTGTGATTATGGTATGTGTAACAATAAAATCAAGAAAGATCCCTGGAAAAAAGTATTTTTTGAGCGCGTATAATATATCAAAGCAGACAAATAAAATTAATTTCTAATTTCTGTCTCCAGAAACGTATTGGAGAATAATCTGGTCTTGCACTGGTCCTAGACGGTTGTGACCACTAAACAATGTAATTCCATCTATTTTCTAGTTAAGTGTATAAGAAAAAAGATGAGCAAGGAAATGTATATTAATACACTGCGTATATCAAATGTTCAGGGTATGTGAAATCAAATTTGTAAGGATTCATTTTACTCTACGTCTTCGTAGGAAAGGGAAAGAGGTTCGCGGTATCTCCATATGTATATTTCTCAACAGAAAAGCGGTGAGGATTCAGACAGCCGTTTTAAATTTAAATTACGAACATACATACGTGTGTATGTTCGTAATTTAAATTTGAATTCCTATTTAGGTATTTATTGAATGTTTTACCTAAATAACTTAATTTTGGTATATATAAATATTTCATATTAGGTAGGTACATATTGTCGTAATCTCTTTTCTCTTAAGGTCTATTGGAAGACAGCCGCTAAATAGACATTAGATTTGCCCAATATAATTCTGACTGTTATTGGTTACTACAAAAAAAATAATGTATATATAATTTTCTATCATGCTCTTATACGAGTATAATTGCGACGAATATATCATATGACCTACGATATGAATGTATGTATATTCATGGTATAAAGGGCTTTAGTATTTAGGCATATTAATATTGTGCCAGTATCTTTGCAATTTAAAATTTTTACTTAAGTAATTATTATTCTGTACATGTACTCTATTGATATAACCGTATGGCTTACAATAAAATATGTACAGGACAATTGCGACCAATTTAGGGTGTGATCTTGACGGACCGCATGCTAAATATTAGTATTTATTATACTTTTTGGTTTAGCCGAAATCTGTAACAATATGTGAACAGTAACACGTGTATATGCAGGTCGGACTGAATTATTTTTATTACAATCTCGCGCCAGATGTAACCATATAGGACACCGAACATTGAACTATCCAAGGATGTTCCCACGCGATACAAACATTACCGATCTAAATTACCTATGAAACTCAACAAAATAAAGATAAATTAAAAGAACGGTGCAATAGAGAAACAAAAGATAAATGAAGACTGGAAACATGATGTATTATTTCACGTTAGATCTCAAACAGAAACCGATTATGATTTCTGATACATAAATGACCATAGCAAGGAAGGAATGAAATAGAGTAGGAATAGAAAAGATTAATGGAGAGCATAAAGATGATTAATATGTTCAGATAAGTTCTAGATCTAGATCTGTTAATAAGTTATGGCAAAATGTTACAAGTGATACATGAACGGGATAACAATATTGATAATGTAAAGGAACCTGCAGTGAGTTGTAATACCTTTACATTTTCGTACTTTCAACAAAAACTATCTGTCCACGTGTCATTAATATATGTATATTATTCCAAAACTGCTCTGAAAAGATAACGAATAAAAACCGGAAATAATTATACATATGTTGGAGTCTATGTATTTATCCCACTTCTGGGCATATGTCTCACCAGCAAATGTGTCTATATTGTAAACCATTCAGATTGAAGATGCTAAATATAAACTTAGAACTACGAAATAACACGCACCACTAAGGAGGATCCGAAACTATTTACAACGTCATCAGTGAGCACAAGATATATCGACTTAGTTCAACATACAATGTCTTTGGCGAATGTTCTCGAATTGCTTATCGCGTTTGGCGATTTGCCTCATTATACTCATGTTACTTGAATCGAGTGTGTTTTCAATGGGATGTGTGGAAGGTTGAGTAAATTGCGACAGTATTTGGCTATGCAAATACATCCCAGAACGGAATGGGCACGTCACGTGTTGGAAATTGAAAAGACGTTGGAATAATGCGACATCCTGGACCGTTTAAAACAATTGAATTACGAACTCACTCCACACCGTCATATAACAGTTCTGTTTAATTTTCTGAATTAATCTCGACCCATTAAAAAATAAAATTGTTATTAAATGGTTACAAAACAATCGCCCATAAACACTTCAATCCTGATGAATAATAATTTCATGATCAGAGCACTTTTGAAACATTTTGTTCGCATGAACTTGATTATAATTATAAAATTATAAAACGTTTTTCTCCGGTAAGCAATATAAACTCAGATAACATAAAGGCTACACTAGATTTCGTTAATCATTTTATAACGATATGAGAAGATGCGAATTTTAAAGCAAGTATTGTACTACAAAAGACAAGGTTGGTTCAAGCAATGTCATATGCCTCGAATTTAACCTTGCGTCTTACGTCATCTCGACATAATGTGTCGTATTTGAATATTCGAACACGTGTACAAGTGTAATATAATGTCTTATACAATGAGTAACTTCTGTTGCTTCTTTCATTTATTTCAATGATAGTAGATACAAGCCTTATGTTCAAATGTACCGAGCGAGTAAAAGTGTTTAAGAGTTTTCAAATATATGTATAATGTTTTAGGAAACGCGCTTTTAAGTACTGTTTTGTAACTGAATCTAAATCAATTTATATTCGTACTTAGCCGTGGAGCATCCATATCCGTAGGCGCGGGTACACTGAATAATCCGCGTCATTTATAAGCGCTTACTTAATTATTCGACCCGTATTCGTCCGCAACGAAACCCTCTTCCTTTCAACAAATGAATTCTGAAACTCAACAAACATTTGGAACCTTTTTGTAAATCGCCCCGAGGTTCCTTTCAGGGCCCTGAGTGCTTCTAAGATGTTAATCTTGGATTTTGCTCGATTGTGACAAATCCTACTTTTACACTGTCGTTTCTCCTTCGTCTATATAATTTGTACCTACCAACTTTTTATTTTGTGATAAAAACTTAGTAAAAACTCACACTCAGGTGACATGAGAAATAATATAACTGATGAGAAATAGTATTATTGGCCACTGTCATAGATCGCTAGCTCTGAGGAATCAACACGAAACGTTAGATACATATCTAAGATTGTCTGCTTATAACGCCCTAAAAATTGGGGCGCAATAATGCAAACCTGGTTTGGTGGCAAGTAATCGTAATTGTATTGATGAATACGATCAATCTTCCCGAACAAAAGGTTATATAATTTTCAAAAACGTGTGCGGTGGTCTGTACTAAATTTAGCATTAAAAGACTGCCTCGTTGGTCGAGTAGTCGAGGAGTTTTCTTGTTTTATGGTTTTTTCAGGTTCGCAAGTACTTACCCTTGTCCCCTCCCCTTCTTTACTCCTCTTTCCGCATTATGATTCTGCTGTATCGTACACCACTCTTAGATATGTGTTTTGCGTATATCAAACAATTTTTGTACGCCATGCCCATT
>DWEE01002187.1:0-11906 GCA_018245755.1 Parelbella macleannani
TTATTTTATTCGCAAGGTTGTCAGTAAAGCTGAGATAGACTCCCAGATAGAGAAGTCTGAACGCTATATTCTGCTAGGCTGGCCAATTGCGGGTTCTGCAGACTTCAAACCACAGCTGTTTCGATATTATTAGTTATATTCTAATCGTTATTTTTCAACTAAAATATTACCGCACCCCAGCTTGCCCTTTCTCTCATATGAGCCACTCAAAACAATAGATAGTCATATATATATAACTGCAAAGTGATCTGAAACAAGCCCTAAACGGGTTAGAACACGGCATAAACAAGGTATCAACCGGCTCTAACAAACAGTCTTTGTTCCGGGACGCTGGGGTGGGTGGGTTGGTACGAAGATAGATCGCAGATAGAATAGAAGTGAGCCTGTGTAAATAGATTTGGAAACGATCACCTAGGATTGACAGGCTACAAAATGGGAACTAGATCAACGATTTACCAAATAGAAAAATACTGATTTAAAAAAATTGTATTTTAACTGATGTTAAAATTTAAAAAAAAATGTATTTTAGCTGACCCAGCTCTACCAATCAATAGAACTGTTGTCAAAAGTTATTGTTTTTTTCAGGTCATTTAAAATATTAATACACGGTGATAGACGTAAATAAGGTTTAAATGATCCAATACAATTAATTCGGTCAGTTACTTAATCGAAGATAATTTAATCTGTAAAAACTATCTATTAGATAGGCAATATCCGAATTTTTTTTTAAGGAATTTTGCTTGATATGAACGAAACATATTGACAAACTTAACTGTAAAATTGTTCTGAATTTTGCTTAGAAGGAATGTAATGGATAGCATTCAAATAAAATGCTTCCTATATTTCGAGTGACCAATATATTAAAACCATATGATAATCACGCCTCATGAACACTTTATTCGGATAATTAAAATGGGGCTTACTTGTATGTCTTACGGTTGAAAATCTATTGCAAGTCAATGGGTATAGGCACCTACATAAAAAATAATATGAAAAATTTAAAAGGCCCCAAACTTAGAACGTCTCATTCACCTGACTAAGCAGCTTTCGCTCGTTCCGATCGTTTGTATTGCAGCGAAAGCACATCGATAACTCGATCGCAATCAGAGAATAAATTTGACAAAAACAAAGTAGGTAAATACAATTTAGAACCCATCAAACGCCCAAAACAGCCTTTCGGTCGGGGAGACCGGGGAGGGCGGTTGCGAAGATAGATCGCAGATGGAATAAAAGAGCGAGCGATTTCCCTCGAGGTACCTTGGCGAGTATAAATGAATTGAGACAATCTCAAGTGTCGACAGGGTACGATACGAACGCTACGCCGACACCACGTTTACTTAGAAACATAAGACACACGCAAGATAAACGAAAGGATCATAAAAGTCACAATGCCTCCACTAAATCTCCGCAATGTCCACGAGATGATGATAATATTGATGATACCATTCGAATATACATCTTTCAAGAGACATTCAATAATTATATTGTGAGTAAGAAGTCAGAACTAAATAAAATAAGATTTTTCACAACTGTAAATTTGCATCCTATATCAGATAGTACTGAAGCTATATTCGAGAACCTTCACATAATTGTATTGTAGTTTGCATGGAGTATTCCACAGAAACGCATGGCGTCTTACCTTGTATGTAGATATAATCTATCACAATTATTAAATACAACTACCGAGAGCGTTACCAAGACGACGCTACAAAAACTAAGATGAGGTCTACAGATATCTGCGCTATCCACTAGCTGCATATAAAACAATCTACTGTAAAATATTTTTTCAGTAATGAAATATGTGAATTTCGCAACCCGAATAGCATTTGCATGACGCCATATTCAGAGTACGTCATATCCGTATTAATTATGCTGAACTAGATAGATAATTCTAGAAGCAAGACCATTGACGATTACCTTCACAAATTAATCCCAATACATAGATATGTACGTACAAATATACCTGTGTTCCACTAGGCACACAGTAGTACCCTTTACCACCTTGCGTAATTGCGAATCGGTTGAGATACAGATTAGTGTTTCACCCATGTATCGCAGGCGTTTAAATAATAACTGGTAACTACTGGGTTTAGTAACCGAAGTCTAGTTATAGATATATTGTAAGATAGAAATATTTAGCTCCCCGTGCTATTAGCCAACCACGTAAGGGTCTGGCATGAATGATATGTATGTACATAAGTTTAATTTTATTATATCAGGAAGTGATTGTTAAATTAATTTACGAAATTTTGTCGTATTTTGGATTGTCAGTAACAATTCACTTAATCAAATCCTTGCTTAGATACCCTAACCTAAGATCTAGGATAGTACGTTACCTACGTCAATCTATGTAGGTACATGTCACATCAACTGCATTTCCGGCGGCTCACTGCCGTCCAATTTGCACGCTCGTTTTGAACTTTCACGTGCTAAATGTGAAATGAACACTCTTTCGAAACTTTCCCAAAGCTTCATGATGAGCCCGCTTTGAAAAAATCGCATTTGAAAAACCAGTCCTCGAAATCCGGAAAAGCATTGACGATTTCGCTTATATTTAATATATCCGTACATGACGTTGACTACTGTTTGCTCTTTTTTATCTATTTACGGCTACGGTTAACTGTAAGTATTTTCACGCCCCAACATTGGGAAAAGACTCGTCTTTTCGCAAGAGCTGAAGTATAGTTCCCCAAATAGTTGCAATGCGGATTAGAAGATATACGAGTCAGTGTTAAAACCATATGCTGAATATTTTTAAAACCGCCCTGAATGTCACCAAACATGTTCTACGACTTCTACTTTCAACTAGGACAATCGGAACTGGCTACTTAACTTACTATCCGTAGCACTGAAATGCTCGTAAAAATTTGCTAGTAATGATCATCAACTGAAATAAGACAGCGCATAGCGTTGCTTAACTTTACGGATTGTTTAAGAGATTGGTATTACTTAAAGTATACGATTACAAGGATGATTATTGTTACCGATCTACTTACCATACATACTTACATACATACGTACATACGTAAACATTGTCAACATTTGTCAACACTGTCATAAAGGACTTTGTGCTTTAGGAGGAAAATTGGACTAACAGGTCCCAATCATTATCCATCCCCATTGTCATCATGACCGTAATTAAAATTTTTCCCAGCTCAAGAAAACAATACCGAAACTATTGCAACCAATGGTAATCATTATCATCCCCAATCGGTACAGGAACAATGCTATAGAACCAGCTTCCGATGACCGGAACTCTGTAGGTTGTTAATGAATTGCAGGCAAGTGACTCATTTCGAAAGCTGATCTGGGAATGAGAGATAAGAAAATATTCTGAAATAGTTTTGGTGTAGTGCGTTAGTACGCACTACACCCACTACAGTTTCCAGCGGTTTTAGAATAGATATTTATGGTATACAAAATTCTATTATAGAAAAGGGTTATAATAACATCAGTTTCCTGATAATTAAGGTTAAATGTATTTTTAACGAAACTGGTTGCAGTTTCAGCGAAAAGTTTTATACGACTCGGAAAGCGCGGTGCAAACAAATTTCATTAAATCGACTCACTAACGCATCCAATTTGAAATGAGTGCGATAATCATTAAATTTTATCCCCGAGCATAACTAGCGGGAGGGACGGTCAGCGAAACGAAATGGCCCGCAGTGCACATAAATCCAGGTCCGCTAACAGCTTTTTGCACTTATTTTGCTGTCGTTACTGAGTTATTGAGATGTCGCAGCATCCGAAGCGGTTTTGTTTTCATTATCTAGGTGCGAGAGGAGCGAGTGAATGACCAGCGTTTCATTTTTTTTGCACCCATTGCCTTTTCTAATTTGTCGCCTTGTAAAAGAGAAGTCTCATGTTCATTTTATTTGTTTGCTTCTTTAGCTTTTAAAATGTTTCCCGCTATTTTGTAGTGAAAAAACTAACAGATGTTATATATGTATTTAATAATGTTTGAAGTTCTTTACAATTTTTTATGGATTTCATGATTGGTGATGGAAATATTTCTACATTGTAGGAGATGTGAGAATTACAATCATGATTTCGTTGAGTGTTACATAATTGCTATCATATTTACTATTAAAGTGACGAAATAAAGAAGTGACAAGTGATAAAATAAATCAAGTAACTTTTCACAATACTTTGGACATTATATTTTGATTCTTTCATCAAAATTTATACACCCATACAGCAAAGCTTAATGCACGAACCGTCTCTACATAATACTCTCTCTATGGGTATTCAATGTAGATCTCATAAAATGGCGGAGGCCGTTAAAAGCATCAAAGGCTTATAAACATTGCTACTGAAAAACAGAAAAACCAAACATTCAAAGTGGAAACTAGAGCAACAGGTACGTAAGAGCTTAGTTAATTTTCAACCGAAGTTATAGTGCGAATAAAAAACGCAGAAAAGGAAAATTTCGGTTCGAGTGAAATAGATGTTACCATTCTTTTTTATATCGACGAAGTAAAAAAATGTTGCGTTCAACTAGATGTTAAAAGTTCCGAAGCACCAACAGCTCTCGGTAACGCTCCCGTGAATTTGTTTGACAAGACCAATTTGTACAAAACTTCTGATTGATACAGAGAACTCGAAGGAACAACTTCTTAATAAATATCAAAAGTTCTATATTAAAAACAGATTATTGATTATATTATCACCTCCGGGTTCCTTATGGGGAAAACAGATCACTAGGTGTTAAATTTCTCTATCCTGGCAGACCTGACGTGCTACTTTTATAGTTTTTAGGTTTCGAAGAGTTCGGACTCCTCCATCGGTCAGAATCTAACTAATTAGGTCAAGATAAATTATTCGCTGACAGTAAATTAAATTTAGCCAATGATGAACTAATTAACAAAATCAGTTATCAATGTACAATTCTACAGAATACAATCAATTAGCTTACAAGTAAATTCTGCGCTTAAATATCAATAAATTTGAACTCTGGTCCAATTAAAGGGGTTACAATCACCAATGGCCGACGCTGACCGAATTCAATATTAATGTGACGTCTAAATTAGGGAACCCTAATAATGTATTTTCCCCTACCAGAAACAGATTAAGTTCATAATTATCAAATGCACCAATTGGTAAGTAGTCCCTAATTTGTAAGTAGTATTATAACAAAAACGGTAAAGTGGTATCGGAATGATTCAATAAAATTTGAAACATGCATGGAAATATGACATTTATAACAGTAGTAGTAGTACGTCTTCGGAGCTTGCAGGCGTAAAGAAAAATAAAAAGTAAGAAAATATGAGAAAAGCTGTGAAATCTATTTCAACGAGTAATAGACCAACATATTTTAAAGTTGAAAATATTGCAGACAAAATAAATAAAATAAGTTATATAAAAATAATGGGGAATAAGAAGAATTGAGAGATAAGAAAACATTTGAAATGTAGTGAAATATTTTATAACGAAGCGAACACGTCTGCAGTTAAATCCTAAAAATGTTAAGGTAAAAAAGGCAACGATAAAAATGAACATCAATGTACAAAAGTCAATAATATGAAACATGAAAGCGTTATCAAGAGTCCAATTCGCTGAGCGCCCGACGATCGCACAGTTCCAGTAACTGTTATTGCTTTTCGCGGAATTAGCAATTCCGCGCCGAAACATGCCGAAATATTAAACTGTAAACATTACTTGAAAGTATGAGGTCTTATTAGAACTGACCCAATCGGAACCGTGTCCAGAACATCGGCAGGAGTATCAATATCGATATCAGTAAATCTATTTGCAAATTCGAAACATCAATCGTATTTTCTTATATGGGTTTGTGCATACACTGAGGGAACGTGTAAATTATTTTTCCGAATACATAAAACCGGTTTTTGTGTGTTCCTTTTAAGTCAGAAAAATAGTAAGTAAATTACTTACTTAATTAACTCTTCAGTATAAAGCGAAACGTGGGCGAAATTTTGCGGAGACAGCAACTGTACTAAAACCCATCGCATGGAACAGTGGCGGATACTAAATGATATATTAATTATAGGGATTTATGATGATAATGATGATTATAAGAAGGTGTGCGATAGCTCATTTGATAGTTGTTAGCTACACGTTGATCAAATTACTGTTCTGTAAATACAATAACGTAGCTTTAGGTCTGTGTTTCTCTGAAGGGGTAAACAGAGGACTCCACTACTCCACACAGGACACTGTTACGATTCACTAGTTATATCATAATGTTAAGTGCTACCATAGAGTAGGGGCTGAGCTTATTGTCAAACACCAAACGCAAATTCGGACTCCGTAATGCTACTGGGAATTTCAAGTTAGTAAAACCTAACAATAGTTTGTAAGACCCGGGAATCGAAACCAGGAACTCTCGTTCAGTAGTTGCGCTTACAACCACTAACTCTGATTCCGCATAAGCATCTAATCACCAACGATTAACTACATATAAAAGGATTTTTAATGTAGCAAGCTTAGACTACATACTCAATGCTCACAGTATCCAATTTAAATTAGAAATATTTTTTTACTTGTCTCGTTACAACTCACAGCTAATTGAAAAAGCATTGACTAACTTTCCAATTCCTCAATTGATACAACTCGTATGCAAAATTCGAATATCAAATAGAAATTTGAAGTCAGGCTGATTTTATTAATCAAATACAATGACAGATTAAACTGCATCTTCTTATTTCTGATTGAAAGTATGATTTATACGTTGCAACAAATTATGACTGAACCGAATGGGGACAACGCGAAGGGGGTGCGAGGTGGAGAAGTGGACGTAATGGGGTGACTAATGACAGGGCCACGATTATGGGAAAACCTGATCAATATCATTAGCGATTCCCTTTGAACTGACACGCTTCGACCGCGCGCTTGATGATTTGGAACATATGGGTTTTCGTGTGACCAGTTATAAATGTTCTCTGGCTGATATTGGTTTTGGCGCAGCTTACAATAAGGCAACACTAAATGCCCTGGTCACCAAAAGGCAGACCTAGGCGAGAAATGTTGTTCTGCGATATCTAAGCGGCATGACGTGGCGGTTATGAGTAAAATCGTCTGAAAGGAAACCAATGTTTAGAAGTGGACTTGAGCTAATAATGATGATAATAAGTAATAAATGTTACCAGTTGTCACTTGCAATATAAAGGAATAGGAAAGTATTTTCTTGGATATTCAGTCAAGGGACGATCTATTGTGATATCAACTTATTCAAGGCACTTCATACGCAATTATAACAAGTGATATTTAAGTTTAAGACACATAACTGCGCGTATTTAGAGGTACATGCTACGGATTCGAACCTATGTATAAAGACCCGATGTGAAAGGCGGAAAGTTTGCTATAAGTGTAATGTCATACAAAAATCTTAGTTCCTAAACCCTACACTAATACGGAGGTGTAAATAAAACAACGAGAAAACTAACAAGCAACGCAGATATCTTTTTGTATCATTGATTAATTTTTGCTTTTCCAGGAATCGATTCCACAAACCCTTTTCATAACAGAACCGTATACGAACCATTGATTGAAACATTTGTAAATCATTGCTAAATTTCGAGTTAGATAATTATAGTTTAGGATATTACAAAAATATTGTACTGTGTAAGCAAGTCTGCCAATCCGCAATGGGAACACGTGGTGGAACAGTATGCTTTAAACTTATTGCGGTTGTGTCATAAAAATGTGTTTGGATTGCAAACTAAGAAATAATATAAATACATATACTTATATTTCTAAGTTTCGCTTTGAAAGCAGTAAAGTTCAAAGCACCAAAACTGTTGAGTTAGGATCCGAAAATAAAAGGGGATGAAAAGACAAATGAAAATTTGAGATTTTTCGTCCGAATTGACACAAGAACAATTCGCTTTATCATGCAAATAAGGTAATTAGTAGTATAAGCGAACAAAAGTCAGTATTAAGGAGATCAAAATAGAAAACAAGGGGGGCACGGATGGACTGATTGTAATCCCCCACTACCATCGCAACGTCGAACGATACTCGAAACTTGAACTATTAATTTAAATGTAATTCATCACGAAGATATAGGTAGAATAATTAATGACATTTAGAACAGACGATATTCATGTACACCAAATAGTTACTAATTATGTACTTGTAACTAAGGGTAAAATGAAAAAAAAAGTAGTTTTTACAATTTACATATTATATGTGTTGTAATTTTTTTGTGATTATTTAAAACGCAATCACTCTAAATGCTTATGGGACTTCAAGTCAGGTCGCTGGAGACACACATCAGCAGTGTATGAAATTGAAATACAATAGTAATATAATTAATAATACTGTTAATACTAAGCATTATTTAGTAGAAAAAAAATGGAAGAAAGAAAAGCAACGTGAAATACAATACACATTTAGAATTTTAAAATGACATCATTAAAATTTTGAAAATACAAGAAAAAAACAACCCATTTTCATTTCGACACACTGTAGTAAAGCAGGGGGCGAAACAAAAAAGGAATATTCAAAAAAGGCTCCACCGCCTCGCTTTGAGTCAGACAAACGGCGTTTTTTTTGCGCCCGTTGTATCATCCGAAAATTCAAAATATCGCTTCGCTTTGCGAATTCGGCAAGAGTTAGTTGGAAAATTTTAACGATCGGTGGAGTATTTTTTTTGGCTTATTATCTTGTTTTTAAAATAAAATTGGGTTACTGGTAATGAGGAGAACAGTTACAAAAGAGTTCCCGATTCTTTTGTCGTTAATTTATCACGAAATTTATATTTCGCAGTTTCCCTCGCTAATCATGACACTATGTTAAATAAATACATAATTGCCTTTAAATGCTAAGTTCGAAATTGTTTGAAAAGAATCATCTATAAATGCTGATTGTTTTAGGAACGCTTCACGGCTCATGTCAAGCCCACATTTGGATTCTCGTGAAATTAGGCGATGCGAGCTGATGTTGGACGTTCCTTTATTTTTGAGCCCAGAAATAACGGCAGCTGATTGGCCACAAGCCGCAACTTTAGAAATTATATATTTTAATCACATTTGAATATTAGTTTCATTCACATGTTAACCCCTTGTTCGCTACCAGCCATAATATACTGTTTACAAAAAAAGTTTCAATCCGACGTTACCTTCACTTTATTAACCCGTTACATCGGAGGTAACAGGGCGAGTCCGCAATTCGAATTTCACGGAACGACGCCCTGCGATGGGTCTTTGAGATCCCTAAAATTAACTTTTTTTTATTACCCTCCCATTCTATTGAACGTAATTACGATATCAGGTGTTCTATTTGCATCCGTCTCTCTAATTTGTGCTTTGTATCGCGTTTCGGATTTTGGAAATTGATTCGTCTATATTATTCACACGTAACAATTCTGTGTCCTCTAAAGGCATTATGTGTTGTTCAAAATGAAATGTCTTCTTTTTTACGATGATATTATTAGACATGCGAACTATCTTCTTTATCGTGATAGAACTTATGATTTTATCTATACAAATGCCCTTAAGTAGCAGCAGACACTCTACGTTTAAATTCTTTTTTTATTACATAAGCAGCAAATGCACCTGATATAATGTGGTCTCTGAAGCCCATAATCTTTAACAGCAATTAAATATTTACCAGCGCTGTAGTGCCGTAGTCAGCAAACCTCTTGACTGCACTGCTGCCGTATAAATAGACATAACGAGGAAACTTTCATAATAGAAATCTGAATGCAAAGGTTTTTCCACTTTCCCTTTTCAAGGAACATTCTAAACGTTAGTTGTCATTTGGAATTATACATTCTATTCCTACCTTGCTAGAATAAGCTCTTACAAAGAATGTCTAAACGTCGTTTCAAATCTAAAACATATCACAAACTTAATGTAATATATTTTCTTAAACTAAATTGAAAAAGTATAACCTTTCATGAAATCCTTCACATATACAATACTTATATAATACGTATTTACGTAACGAGGTCGGCAGTACGCAGTCTTGTAATTAAATCAACAAAAAGCAAGCTCCATTCACATCCGCCGACACCGCACGATTATTTCATTTATTTCACAATTATAGTTCTCCATCTAGTTACTGACCTGGAATTAAGACTTGACGCTCGACCCGCAGAATAATACCCGCCCTTAACCTAGATGAAAGATACGCAAATGCTCGAAAAATAAGTCAATAGAGGATCGTAGGCACTCCCCTTGGAAAAACAAAGTTTTTTCCTCTTTGTCAAGGCCACTTCTGTCCGATTCTGCGCAGTGGCGGTTGTCACACCGCCGCGAATATTTCTGATTTGCTTTTGCGTGCCTGAACTTTTTTATTGGAACCGTATACATGTTTTATAAGAACAGAAATGGAAGTACTATTCGTACACGTATAACACTTGACACGTACAATATACATATACGATGCTCGTACATATGTGTCTATATCAAAAAATGTATTTCAGAGGCTACCTTGCATTTAAAGTCCAACGACTTTATTGAACTTAAAGTCGTTAGACTTTAAATGCAAAGTACTTTAGCTTGTGTTTAAAATTTCAATTTTGAAACACAAGCATCAGAATGAAGAGAGAAGCATAAAGCTTTAATAACTACAAAATACTAAAGAAAACAGTAATAAAGTGTCTACTAGATTATTAATATAATCAATACAAACTTATAACCAAATTTTAAGATCCATTAGATTAGAGAGTACACTAACACCGTATACAAATTAAAAATATGATTTGCATTTTCATCCAGACTAGTCGAAAAATGAAATGTTAGATGCGGTGTGAAAATTTCCGTAATTCTCTACCCAATTTTCTCCCAACGGCAAATAAACAGTTCAATGAAAATTCTTATCATTGTCTCTTAAGATGATATCTGTTGGAGACAGCGTCCTTCGCGGAATAGGCACAGCTTTTTATATCGTACAACTCTTACATTTGCGGTTAAATTAATTCTTTGATCTCCAGATGCGGGTTGCGTCTTAAACGTTCTTAATTTGAAATAATCAAGTCTCTCCCTTTCCTTTTATATCTTGTTCCCTTAAATTTATTATTTGTACACAAAGTGTAGTTCCACCAACCATGAATGATAAGTAGAAATATACCCCTGTTTGAGACCGTTTCAGTATTAATAATGTAGAGTCATTTTCTTCTAATCATAAACTACGCCGAACTTAAGTGTTCGCATATTAAGTTCGCCAAGTGTCTATTTAAGCGCAGACACAAGAGCATAGTAGGTACATATATGTATACATATGTAGAGTAGATCCCAAAACATTGTTTCAAATGGCGTTAAGCTTTACCAATTACAAATGCTTTAACCCTCTCCATCTTCTGACATGGTCAGTGTTATTAAGACGACGAATGATCACTATAATAGTGTGCCCATACAAGCCTGCCTTAAGTTGAATTCTCGACCCAATAAAATATTTATATAATGAATTCAAGGAGCTTTTCTCAGTCTATGATTAGGTATCTTCAGATCACCCGATTTGAATTCCGCCTTGAACATTCTTAATTTGAGATAGTCAAAACTCTCCCTTTATTTTTCCCATTCCTTTGATGGTATTTTTCAATAAAATCCGATTTCTGGATCATCGCCGAATCTAAATTATGCATCCGACTTAACTTCTTCAAGCATTCGCATTATTGTCTACGAAAGAATTATCAACCGCAGATTTACACTTGAATGAAAAGCATCTTTGATCTCGGAATAGGGGCTTATCCCATAGTGTTGTAATTAGATATTATCGTGTGTGTTGTTATAGCAGAATATATCCCGCGTCTTTGTCTTTGAATCTTGCTTAAGAGTTTTAATTATTTAGAATATACTTTCATAATTAATTAATACAACAGTCTAAATGTTTCAATTTTAATCATGCACTGCGAGGTGTGTGCGACTGTGAAATTAATTTTATGTAATATATAGGCTTTTTTTACCAAAATATGTGATATATCAATATGTAACTTGATTTTA
>DWEE01002188.1:0-11906 GCA_018245755.1 Parelbella macleannani
ACATTCCCACGTTTCACCAGTTACGTTTGAGTCCCATGGTGAGCCTATTGTCATACACCGGGCACGAATCCAGACTCCGAGTTACTACTAGAAATTCTAAATTAGAAATTCCCAATAGTACCCGACTCGGGATTTGAAGCCAATATCTCCCAATCGGCAGTCACGTTTGCAGCCACTCGATCAACGAGGCAGTCACCACAGAACTGATTTAATAAAAAAAATTATGACGACAATTTGAGCCTTGGAAAAGGAATGGCTATCAAGAAATACCCCTTGAAACAATCCTTAAAGAGTTAAAATAAATTAAATATTCTATTGGATTAAAATGAATGTTCTTGTTTATTAAGTTGCCAGTATTTGAAACTTGCTAATATGAAAATTTCCAAGAATCCTACCTGTGTTAACGTCATACTTTGAACGAATGTATTAATTTTAAATATCTGTTATATACATAATCACATGATCGCATGTCGCATGTCTGTGTTGTCGTCATTAAGTTTGTTATTGTTAAAGCGACATAACTTTGTCCTTCGAACTGTGTTCTTCAAAGTAAGGGACAACGCACCTTTGAGAGCTAGAATCGATCAGCTATTTAGATTCGGAGAGAGTTTAGATTTTCTGGGAGCGGTAAAAGATTAACCGAAAATAGGGCAGCGCTGAAATTCCTCAGTGATGCTGAACGATTTTACAAAATGGGGGTTTCATTTCTCATAATTCCTAATAAAATTAAATATAAGTATTTAATAAAGTTTTAGACATGTATCTCCTCTCAGATTGAGAAAGAATTATTAGAGTGAGAAAGAATAGTGTGGCGGATCACGAAGGGCGGATTGGTAGAAGACAAAAGAGCTCATGATGATGATGGTAATTTGAAATGTAAGATTGAAGTCATGAATGTTCGAACGTATACATTTCGTCCGGGACAGTACAACAGTGATATAATTGTTGTTAGAGCAGTCTGAATGGTGTGGTCTGAGTGGTGGTCCACACCTGGACACTCCCACACCCTTCAGGCTGTGCTTCTGGCTGGGATCATCTCAAGCTTCAGGAGTAGCAATACGTTGACCAGCTTCGAGTACGACTAACATTGCTTTCCAACTTATTAATTGCATTCATGCACTTATTTTGATATAATTTTACAGTTAAGTTACTAGCGACACAGAGTTCTTCGAGTGTTTCTTTAACCAACTCCTAAGCAAATGGTCATATAGTTAACCAATTAAGTGCACCCCTGTACCATTTAATTTACGATGTTATAGTAAATAAATATTCCATAATATCTTATCCGGCCATTTGATCCCAAACGAGACAGAACCTGTCTTTTGGTAACCAGACAACTGACCGACTACATACATACATACATGTATATTAAGTACTACACGTATGTTATTATATTTCATAGATTCTCTTTTCATATAAATATAAATAAGTTCGTAGGAATGATTATTATATGAAAATATCTCGGCTTTCTTCGCAATGTCGCGACGTAATACTATAATAAAGTTATATTCGTAAGAAAATTATTCCGTGCCATATTAACGTCAGTTCCGAGTTAACATTTGCCCCTTCGTCATAATATGTGTTTTACATAATATGAAGAATAAGTCAGAAGAAGTCATTTATATATGTTTAATAATAAATACGTGTCATTCAACAATTATATAAAATAATAAATATGCTTATAATAACTGCCAGTATTACCTATATATTTGTGTACTAGACTAGTTTCAGGCCTATTCCAATTTCTTCTTTATAACTTCCGCTTTTGGCAAACCGAGCACAGAACGCAATTGCGCCAATTATGATTTTGTCCAGTGAATGAAACACATTGTTGATGATGATGATATTCAACGGTTACAATCCACCAAACCGTAATATCTAGCTAATATAATAGTAGTTAATATCGTATTAGCTTGAGCCTTGGTATTAAATTGACAGTATAACTACACAATATTCCTTACAGCGTATGCTGGCAAGACAGTTGATGTAAATCAGCAAAAACAGATCCACAGGTATTATTAAATATGGCTGGTATTTTCAATTTCGTTAGCTGGTAAAAAATATATCTTCATATTGACTACGTTCTGTCAGAGTGCGGAGCTTACATTCAGGTGATAGTGCTGCCATCTAGTCGACAGTGTTGTCATTTGTTCAATAAAAATTGTCGCGCTACCCACAACAAAGAGCGCTAAAGCGGGGATGTAAGCTCTATATAAACTAAGCGTCAGATGATGAGGGCTTGTTGAACTCTACATTGGCCTTTATAGGTATAACACTTATTGAACGCATTTCTACCAGTCACACTCAATTTGACCCAAATATAATTTTATTAATACTTTTAAAAATTCTTCCCGTCCCCTTCCCGTATAAAAAAAATTTCGAATAAAGAACTCCACCAATAATAATACAATATGCTTCCATGATATCAATGTTTCCTCTTCTGTAAACTTCCCTTTGTATGCATACTTTGTTTTTGGCTTTAAGAGCTGTTTTTCTTGTTTATTATTCCAATTTATTTTCGGCCAGCACTCCTATTAATCATTCTTTACGATAATGCAATGTGCCAGGTATTTTGATTCGACTTACAAATAACATGTATACGAAAATCTCGGGTTAAGGTTCTGAAATAAATCAAATTTTATTCTAGTCGCTTCATAGCAGTCAATTGAGACGTTTTGCACCGAATACATATTTGGCGTTTTGATAGCCGTTTTAATAACGTGCGATTTAAAAACTTATAAGGTTAGCAATTTAGAACAGTTTAAGGCAAGAAGAGCTGAAAACAATATATATATATTTTTTATTTTTTACCTCGTAACACAATTGGAGTCTAATGTTATGCCTTTCCACGTGTATTCTGCGCTTAAAATGATAAAAGCCAGTGTATCACCGAAATGTATTAAGTGCCCATTTCCGTAAATTTCCAAATAAGTAACATAACATCGTCGTCTACTGATGTCTTAAAATTTTAAAATGACCATTACAATTTTAAATTTACTTTATTGTATACTGCAACATTGAGAGGAAATAAACACAAAAGGGAAACAAGACGGCAGCCAGGGACAGTAGTATCTACGTGGAACACGCCGAGGTGACACGAAAAATGGAAGTGACGTGTTGTGGAATTAATATCTACAGAACTCAGTACTAGATATAGCAAATTGGGTTTTGAAGAGTGAGAATGGACTTTTACCACAGATTAGAAAAGTTCTATAAAGTATACCTACATAATATGCAGACGCTCGCATTTTAAAAACGACAAATGTGTACTGGCTGTTATTAGGCAGTTATCTTTCAATGAGATACCATCGAATTTTCCATTTGGTTAACAAAATATAATGATTTATATTAAATTAATGCGACACGATCATAACAGCCGTCATCCGCATACAGTTTAAGTATCATTCTATCAAATGGTTAATCTTTTCGAACGGAAAATTTATTAGCAACTCTACAGTAACAATTTTGTTACACACACACAAGCGTACACATATACACACACTCGCATGCTGTAATACATCATAATAACTACATACATATTTAATGGTGATATTAAACACGTAATGTGACATTAGTTTAATTTTTAAATCGTAATTTGATGGAAGTAAAGGAAACATTTTAGGTCCGTAGAAATATTATTAGAAATATTGCATTCGATGTTATCTACCTACGCTGTAAGTGACACGGTGTGATGATTTAAAGATAATAATATTCGGTGACCCCATTCTCCTTTACAATAAAGTAATAATTAGAACTCTTACGCGACGGTTCCAGAACAAATGTTATGGTATGTACATATGTACAAAATGTATGTATGGTATCTATCCCCATAAAGATGTCATCAAAATTGGTACAGCGCTAAAGAATGTTAAAGTATTAGCCGATTTTTTTTTGAAGTTGTAATTTATTAACATTAAGATGGACGTCAATTGACTTCCGGTACATATAACTGACATTTGCAATGTAGGGTCTGACTGAGCTGACAAGTGCAGCATTACCGCTTCTTATTACAACATTAAATACATTTTGTAATTGTTATTGATATTATTTCATCACGTCAGGCTCCTTACAGGGTATGCAAAGAGCACCGAGTGTCAAATATTTCTATTCTTACAGATCTGACGTGCTTCTTCCACATTTGTCACTCTCTTCATACACGCCGGTTTCAGAGACTTCTATTTCCTCGTCAGCTAGTATCTGATCTGTTTACTCAATATAGGTGAGCCTTGGTCTCATTTCGTACCTGGATCTAACGATATTGAACTGTATAACTGTTTATATGGTAGCATGGTACATTGAGGTAATTAGCAAACATAGTAAAACCCAGTTTTCGTGGACTCTTGTTTGTCTATCCATGGTCGCTTTAATGCAAGGAATATTGAATAAGGGCTCGGAGTACTGATGCATGGTTTCTTCTAAATTCTCCGTTGGTTCAAGCTGCTGACCCTGGTTTGTCCGTTTGATTTCCATTCTGGATATGCGAGTATATTTTTGTTATAAGCACGTGTATTTTTTCTATATAAATACACGTTATAAGCACGTGTATTTTTTCTATAGTTGAAGGAAGTTATATATATAAATATGTATTTATAAATAATATATATGTATAGTTTATCAGCTGTCTCGCTACCTGAACATAGATTATCTGCTGTGGGATCAGATGATCAAGTTTGAGTCGTGCTAAGATTATTGTCGTTCATTCTAAAGAAGACCTACTCTTCTATTACCAGCTAATCTGACGACTCGAAGAAGATAACGAGAAGTGCTGGATTCGTAAGGTCCGGGACCGGGAGGAGTGAAGGTGGTTAGGGGAGGCCTGCTTAGCAGTGGACATCTAGAGACTGATGGCGATAATGATAATGTCTATAGGGCGTATGTGATAAATTATACTTATATCCTTCATTATTAATCGTTACCAGTTCAAGTTATTTATTGTCACCGGCCCGTCAGCAAAAAACCAATCCGTTATTATTGAGTTTCCGCCATATTGTACTCGGTTTCTTTCAAATATGATATGTATTAACGTCATTAAACTGAATTCGTTTCTGAAAAAAAAAACGGGAAATACTGTTTACGTCCACATTATATGAACGTCAAAAGACAAAGTATGGTTTTGTATTAAGGTATTAGTTTCACCGTAATTTGGAAACTATCTTTTTACTATATGAAGTATACACTTATACTGTCTTACTTGTCTTGCTTGTGTCTTCTCTTCAAAAGTACTATTAACGTCATAAGGTTAAGGTCTAAACCCTTGCGGAATGGTAGTTAGTCCTACGCGGAACGGTAGGTTTATACGCGCAAAAAAATTCTATGGAGAATACTAAGGTGTGCAGGTTTCCTCACGATGTTATTGTTGACCGTTTCATTGAGTTATATTTGATCTTATTCCGCATATTTTTTGTTAAGAAGAGCATCAGAATTTGAACCCAGTTCTTCCGGTATGGCAGGCTGAATTCGAAAACCCTATGCTATCACTGTACCACGCATATATTTGCATTGAACGCATTAATTATCAGATGTTTCGAAAAATACCTGTTAATTAACATCCATCGTGTAAAAACAATTAACAATGTAGTCATTGTTTTAATAATAATTATTATTTTAATTGTAATAATTAAAACTAAGAGTTAATGTGTATATAATTGCAGTTGTCCGCCCGCTTCGTTGTACGTAATTTGAAATTTTACATTTCTAATTTTTTAAATATTTTTAACTCCGTAAGGCTTTACTTATGTCTTTAGATATCCACACAGATTATAAGTCTTGGAAACTTTTCATTAGAAAAAAGACAAGTATTTTGAGTTTTCCTGAGGATTGATTTCTAGAATCTGATTCTCGGTGAAGGTCTGATTGTTAGCTCAAGGAATTGGGTAGACAGAATTACCTTGTAAGTACAATTAGACATTATACGACCTTCTATTGTCCGAGGAATGGCCACCTCCTGGAAAAGTTTATTACTAACATTGGTCTATGTATTATTCTAAGTCAAAGTCTATTAATAGGTACCTATATTAAATTTCATCCAAATCCGTCCAGCCATTTCAACGTGAAAGTGTAACAAACATACATACATAAATACATACACGTAATTTTAACAATTACACCACCAAGCTCCTAACATCTGTAACATTTTTAATAAATACTGCATTAAATGTCCTAATAATTTCTTTGGGTTGGAATACGAAAGTATTTTTGCATATGCTCACATTTTCCTCGTGTACCCGTTCAGTGCCAGTGAGAAAGATATTAAGCAATTTTGTCGTCATAATTGCAACATCAACAAAGTATTTCACGAAATCAATTAATGCAACTAGTTCATCGAATTTAATAAGAATATTGTTAATTAAAATTTTGCGGTCGTTTCTGTTGAGTGTTCCAGTTTTTTTATTAATGAATGTATTCCAAGCCGCTTTTAAATTTTTACTAATTGCTATAAATTTCTACTAATAGTTCAGACATTAGAAAGCATCTAAGATGACAATGACAAGGCAAGGTATACAGTGGAAATGTTGATAGATCCAAATGTCGAGGAAGATCAAGTTTAGCTAATCTTGACTAAATAGTTCAGACAGTTGTTTAGGGCGAAATTAAATGTCTCCAAAACCGGCGTGCGTGTATGACGAGAGTGATAAATGTAGGAGCACGTCTATTCTCTAAAGATAGTGATATAATATCGTACTGGCTGCTATCTGTCTACCATCTATGAGATCGGACATCAAGTATAATAATAACTAATTTTCTTAACTCTCTTTTAAATATATGTTTGTAGACAATTCGGACATAAATAGTTTGTAGTAATTTCTATAATACTAAGAGAATGAGTCATTTGTATTTCATAATAGCTATTGATGGTGGTCATTATAACATTTATCGATTTTATTGTATACCCGGAATCGCTTTGTGGTTGGACAATACCGTATATTTTACTAGGTTTTGATTCGTTTTTTTCCTAATATAAAATATAGATCTATAGTTCTAGAAGGTAGTGATACCTGTTTAAGACTGTTTTTTATATACTGTCTATCAACTTTGTATTTGAAATTTACTGTCTTTATATAACATGGTAATTAATACTATTATTTATTTTATAACTCAGGCCTTTTGCAGAAGACAGTTTGTTCGTATTATTAGCCCGACTAATAAATGTTAGTATGAGTGTATTTGAGGTTAGTCTCTGTAACAATAGTTAGTGAAGAGGAATAAAATGGTTTTCCTCGGATATCCCGTGGAATGTTTAATAATCTACATTGAATAGCACTGATGTAAATATGTTCCGAGAAGACTAATAATCCGGCTGTCAAGTTTTGGAATATTTTTTTTTAATAATTTTTAATTTAATGAGGTTCTCTAGCAACGGCCTAAAAAATTGTTTACGCCCATTCCAAGCTCAAACGAGTATTTGTGGCCATGATATATATTTTTTTAATTTAAAATAACACGTTACGTTATAGGCTGACACAAATTATAAACATAGGAATTAATGGAACATTTAAACATGATATGTATCTCGCGATATTTTTTGTACACCTCGGCTCAGCGTTTTTAAATAACTGCCACTTTATGACATAATACCTAATCGATATTTAATTGCGATTAATTTTTTATCGATTTTTTTCAACAGGATTACTACTATGGCCTTTAGCAACATAAACATAATAACTATGTTTATCTCGAGTGGGAATTGAACACGCACGACCCTGATTTTCATTTGTTCTAACTAGTCAATGAACTGATATATCAGTACAAAAATTACAAGAAATTGATAAAGTTTTTTTTTGTATTTTTACTATATTTTTGTACTTTATTATTTTATCTTTTATCTCGTTCAGTAGGACCTTAGAAGACCGTGCAACTTTTAGCGCGCCATGACACGGGTCACAAGTGTCACTGGCGTGAATTCGCGTTAATTTTATTTTATTTCTAATAAAAACATACTAGCTGTTTGTGTTGCCAGTTCTCTTTTACGAGATATATTATGTTAGTTTTTTTTACTCATGTACACAAGCTAAAAACAAAGGAATATAGGTACCCAGGAACAGTTGTACAAGGGCACTGCTTATTCCCCCCTGAAATGTCTTCTAGTAGACCCTTTGGTGGAAAAGTCAATAGGTATGGCCAACCTAATGAGTACACAGTATATATTTATAAATAAATGAGTATGTGCAACACACATTCACACACAGACACACACGTTTTTTTGATTTTTTTGAGAAAATTTACCATAGTAATGTATATTTTTTACACCATCAGAAACTAGAAATTTCAACGAACAAAAAGCACACAGAGTTTTTTAAAAAGCAGATATATTTTGTCGTCAGAATTTTTGATTCAATATTAGGGAGCTTTTTTGCAATTAAATTAAATTACGGAATAAAATTTTTTTTAATCGATAATATTGGTGTGTTTGGGACATAAAAAGGTAAGTTTTTACCAAATTTCGTAAAAAAAAAGGAAAAACCTTTTTTGGAGAAGACAAAAATAAAAAACCAAGAACTCGGTTATTTGAATGTTTTTGCACAAATTTTGAGGTTATGAATAAAATTTTAAATACAACAGTTGTTGATCTTTTTATTACCTACAACCCTGCCATTTAATTTTTTTTTCATAAGACGCAGTTTTGCCAGAAATTGCGATAAGCCGTTTTTCACCCTTTAAAACTCACCTCCACCCCCTTCCCGATCTCAGATCGTCCGTAAATAATTTTTCTTTTATTTTTGTTATATTTTCTTCCTTTCCTAAAGGGTTTCATCCTGTTACTCTTTTTTTTGTTCTTAAAAATTATCTATTGTCTTAAAAAATATTATTGACTGCCTCGTTGGTCGAGTGGTTACAAGCGCGACTGCCGATCGAAAGCTTCTGGATTAAAATCCCGGGTCGGCAGCTATTGGATTTTTCTTATTCAGATTTTCTAGTAGTGATTCGGAGTCTGGAATCGTGCCCGGTGTATAGCAATAGGCTTACAACCTTTTCCATGGGACTGAAACGTAATTGGTGAAACGTGGGAGTGTACCACACTCCTCTGGTTATCCCTTCGGGGATTACACACGTGATGTTACGTATGAAATTAAAATTCGTATTATAAAACTGACGTCTGAGTATTCGCGTTAAGGAGACGGTGACAGGGTAGATTACGCATCATCATCACCAACCCTTCTATTGTTCCGCTGGTAGGCACAGGTCTCCTATCATAATAAGATGGGTTAAGGTATAATAAGCAAAGCTGGCCAAGCGCATGTAAACTTGACAAGATCAGAGAACTGTATGGAGAACTTCAAGAAGATTTCTCCATGATATTTTGCCGTTTTCCCTATTATAAATGATTTTTTTATTACATCGATATGCCAGATTTCTTACGGGGTAGGTAGAGAGCACCGAGCGCCGAATATTAAAATCACTATAGATCAGACGTGTTATTAAATTTTATAAAACGTACATAACTTTGTAATATTAATGGTGTCGCCAGGATTTGAACCCCGACCATCGGTGTGGGTAACTGAAACGTAACCAACTATGCTATTACAGACAATATTTAATTAAACCGTAACTAAATTCAAATACTCCGTTGTGTTCCGCTTCTATAAAACACGCATTAATGTATATATTATAATTACTGCTTTAAAAGTATATTTTTTATATTTCTTTCTTGTTTGTTTAATTTGGATACCGAGTGAAAGTAGAGCTACGTACTCTGATGAAACATATCTTTCATTTATCCTTTCTAATTACGATTTAATTGGACAAAAATAAATTTCTTGTCTTCGCATGTACACTAGAGGCGATCAGCTCAGTCCTCAGGAGTAACTGTAGCAGCTACTTTACTGTGACCAGGTTTACTATCGGTTACAGACGTCTATGGACATCACCATCATTGTAAGCGTATTTCAGTCCGCTATTGGACGTAAGCGGCCTCAACGAGCGCCATGGCGTCCTGTTCGGTTTGCTGCATCCAACTTCTATCTGTAGATACCCTAGATGTCCTATGTTTGTTGAGCCGCGGTCTTCGCTCCACTTACTGCCTACTCCACAAGTTATCAGTTCTTCGGCAGATATGCCCATTGCCATTTCAGCGAGCTAACCCTCTGAGCTATGTCGATTACGTTGGTTCTGTATCAGGTAGTATCATTTTCGATCCTATCCTTCAGAGAGACTTTGAGCATAGTCCTCTCCATAGCTTGCTGAGTGAGCTTAAATGGGTTGACAAGTTGCACCGTCAGCGATACGTCTGGGTTCCGTATGTCATTACAGGAAGGACGCACTTATAGAGGACTTATTTCTTCAGACTTTGTGGAAGTGGTAATGAAAAGACTTGATGAAATCTATACGAGTATGTTGTCCAGTCAAGGAAATCTATTTTATATGAAGCGATTATAATACGACATTTGTTGCTTAAATTTTTTTTCACAAATTTTATTTTAAACGTAGGTCTCCACGGATTATAATTTATGACTATTGTCAGAATACATTTTGCATTTTATTTGCGTTTTCCATCGATCGAATTGACACATGTGTTTTGATGACCTAAGTGACATTAAACAAAAATAGATAAACTTATAACTGGCCGACGATCTATCGACGTCGGAAAACGAATGACAAAAATGAACACCGTTTCTCAGCGCGTGTTCTTTCACGTGTATTTAGTATGTACTTCATTTACGATTTTTAAATACAAGAAGGAAGTCAAATACGATCCAAGTAATGGTGATATTTTTATATGAAATTAATGCAAATGTATGTTTTAAACATGTAGTATTTTATACGCAAAAAGAATATTTTGCAAATATGTATATGAAATCGAACACTTCTCTAATTACAATAATTTATGCAATGGAATTAGGAAGATTTAAAATAAAACCGTTAAACAATGACGCATTTGAAGAGGCTCGCTGCTACACAGCACAACTTGAGTAATAAAATAAAACTCATTAGGCTTTGCAGCAAGACGATAGTTTAGAACATTCTGGTTTGTTAAATAATTTCTGTTTCAATATCTCCTTTGAGCTAAGACAAAACTCGGTGAATTCAGATAATATGTAAAAATGAAATTGCAGATCATCTTAATATAAAGTTTTGATAATTATTTAAACATATCGGACATGATACTATATTTAAAATAAGTAATAGATGTGGTTACCTTTGTAAGTTTGTACGTTTGTGTTATTTATAATTTTTATATGAATCTGTAAGTAAATCAGATTGTTCTGTCATTTCGAATTCACGGCGTGATGATATAATCTAAATGACTGATGGCCGTGATAGTATTTGAGAATATTACGCAATACAGTGCCAGAACTAATTCCGTTTTACAAGATAAAATGCTGTGACCGTGATTTGTGAATTGTGAAGGAATGGCTACTTTAATTTTTTATCTAATAAAATTGACTAGAACCAACAGCACGTAGCAGGCAATGTGCTGACATCTGTTGTTTATATTTTACTTATGTGTAAGTTCGTTCTGATATTTGTTGATAGATGGCGGTAGCCGTAGTAAAGTAATTTTCTATATTATCTTAGCGTGACTGAAAATATTTAAAATACAAATAAAATACTCATTTTATTACATGCCTAACGAACTGGTCAATATGTAAAGTACAATACAAATTGAAGTCTGCCACAGCAATATTAATATAATGGAATACTTAATAGGACTATTGTACATTAGATGGCGTTGATTTATTATCTTTATTTGTAGCTTGTTAAATACTCAGTATGATTAATAAATATTACGAAAACTAGCAAGTACTATTATTAAAACTTGCCTCTATAGTATTATTGGAATTATTTATTTAAATTGCGATAGTACAGGTTCTTGAAATGATTGTACTGTAATAAAAGCCGTACCTAGTATCCGAATATACAAGAAACGTCATAAAAACGACATATAGAGTCTGAAAAGACATGTTATA
>DWEE01002189.1:0-11902 GCA_018245755.1 Parelbella macleannani
ACCAACTATGTTTTCATCTTCATTATCTGAACTTGCAGTTGATGACGTGCTAGCGGTGGTGTCAGTTTTATTAGTCACGAGGTCTAAACTTTCGCTATCTTGCATAATTTGGTACCCGGGATCACCGTCATCGAAATCCATCCATTGTTGAACTTGTTCTTCATCACATTCGTCGCAATCGAGTTTTTTTAACATGTCTATCATTTCAGACATATCTTCCTGTTTTTCATTTACATATTCACTTTCAGGATTTTCCACTAAACACAAAACTTTATTCCACACCTTTTTCAAGTTCTGCTCTTTTACACTGTTCCATGCTGCTCCGGTCATGTAGGACGCGTCTTTCAAATCAATCTTTTTTTTATTTCTTATCAGGCTTTTTTCTCTCTCCTTTTCTTGTTCCAAAAGTAACTTACGTAACAATTCTTTTCTATAATATCGTTTAAAAGTCTCAATAACTTCTCGATCCAAAGGCTGTAATAATGAAGTCACATTAGGTGGAAGAACTTTTATAAAATCGTCTTTTTTATTTAAGATGTCACATGATGGATGAGTTGGGGCGTTATCAAGCAGCAATAATGTCCTCTCTCCTTTACCATTTTTTAATTAATGGACTTTAACAGAGGGTATAAAAGTTTCTGTAAACCAGTCCATGAAAATTGTACTATCCATCCAAGCATTCTTTTGCGAAGTGTATACGATAGACATCGCAGACATATTAACGTGTTTAAAACAACGTGGTGTTTTGCTTTTACCAATGACAAGCATGGGCAATCGGTGACTGCCAGTAGCATTAGCACAAGCTAAGGCAGTGATACGATCCTTGCTTATTTTAGGTACAGGTGCTGCTAAATCACGATGTGACGCAAGAGTTTTTTGTGGCAAAGCTTTCCAATTGAGCCCAGTTTCGTCTGCATTGTAAACGTTTTCGAGGGCGTACTTTTCAACACACACACACAGAATCGGACCAGAAATAGGTTCTCCCTGGGATCTTTTTTGAGTAAACCACTTGTATACAGCATCATGTAAATCCGTGTTTGAGGCAAGTTTCATCGTTTTACGACTTGTGGATCCGTCAGAAGAATCAAGCTGGAACATGAAGTTACTTATGCTCGTCTTTTGTTTTTTTATATCCGTAATGGTAGACTTACCCACTTTGTATTCATTGGATAACTTGGTTGCAGATTCACCTTCCTCTAATCGTTTAATAATCTCGTATATATCTTTTATAGAAAGGACAACACGCTTACGTTTAGGCATTTTCAATCGAGTGTTTACTTTCACGCGACAAAATTAACATAATTATCATACGAATACAACTTACAAGTCAAAACAAGTGCGAGAGTGCGGGGCGCGGGAGTAGTACGCGTGACTCGGGAGTTCGGTTCGAGTTAATTGACGCTCTACTTATGTTGAAGAATCGATAGGTACTCAGTATTTTTAGAGCCAACCACATTCATTGATTGTTAAGACTCATATTTATATTTACACGAAATACACGTACACTAAATAGTAAGTGATACACATTAAACATTCTGTACCTAGAGAATGTAGAGTGCAGATCTAAATATCAGCTCGTATTTGCGGAACCTAACACTATGCTTTCATACATTTTGTGTGGGATAAAATATTTACATACATTAGCTACAGTATTCCACGCAGTTTGTAAATGGAAGAAGAAGAAGAAGAACATGTTTTAGATAAACTAGATAATACATGTACATATTTTGTCATCTCCTATAGTAAACTATAAAACAGGACAATAAATAAAATATAATGGAATGAAAAGAAGTAAACAAATTGGTCACGATATTTTCGTACGCACGTAATTAAACATGTAACAACGCCCTCTAGTTATTAATAGATTCAACAAATTGCCAACATAACATTTAACAGTTTTTTCAAAAGCAAACAATCTATTGAAATAACTATTTTTATATAATTTATTATGCGCTCTTTTATTTATTATAATTTATATTCGTTTTGTGAAGCAAAAATTTGCTACGCGTAAAATTAACAACTTAGCGAACATTCCAAATGATACTGTGCTTGTACCTACTAGAAGTAATGATTACATTTATATAAAAAAAATTAGATTGTAAGATTATCGGTCAATTATAGTTAGGTAGTGGCTGATAATGATTATCCATAATCCCAAATAACAATTGTTGTCTAAGCTTGATTAACTGAAACTGAGTCATGGCATTTTTCGGTCAATAACTTTATGAACTTGGGCCAAGGTCTTGCACACAAAGCGATGCTTCATCATGTCTCTTTGAAAACAAATTTGCCCAATAACAACATCAAACAAAACCTCTAATTAGGAAACACAAAAATCCGATAAATTTTAAATTAGTCAACATATAGTTTGGATTTACATTTAATTTAATAATTATTGTTATTATTTATTATTATTTAATTTATTCTGGGAAATTCTTTTTCCTTAAATAGGTAAGTTTTCAAGAGCTAAGGGCATAGACGGTTTTTAAAGATTTGGTATTATTAGACGAGAATTTCAGGAAACTATAAGTTTATTTGAAAAAAAAAAGATAATTTTTTAGAGACATTGAAAGTAGGCAAGTTTAGCTGCTTACTATTGGACATCGGTACCGCAGTGTCATAACAAAAGTTTATTGGTATATAATTCACAACAGTGCTATTATACTTACATGAAAATTTTGATATTTAATAGGTACTTCCTGTTATTGTTCTGTCGTTAGAGTGAAGTCTTTTCTGATAATGACAACGTTTGACACCATAAACATCTTAGATTACTTTAAACAGAATTACAAAGTACCTATATTTCCTCACGATGTCAGTCTTCGCCTTTCCTAACCTCATCTATATATTAAAACATTATAATAAATAATAATACAATAAATATTATTATTAATAATATAATAGATATTATTAATACATCAGAAACAAATCCTGATTACGAGATACTACTAGGAATTTCAAGTTAGAAAACCCCAATAGTAATCGACCCGAGATCCAATCCAGGTCGTCTCACTCAACCGTCATGCTTGCAACCACTCAACGAATGAGTCAGTCAAAAAATGTTGAACTTTACCGAAAAATAATATTAATATGAACCGGGGATCAGAGATTCCGTAACTACGTATACTCATAGGCATGACGGAAAAGCTGATAAACGTGTTAATCTTGCTTTAGCAAAACCAATAATCTCTCATATTGCCTTTTTAGTTTGTTTCATTTATATCACGTTATAAGGGAATAAACTTTACTATGATTTTATGCGCGTGCACTATTGTGGTTAGCTGTAGTCTTTTCCATTTATCTTTAACATAACTTGTTTGTGTATAAAGTGTAAAACATTTTTTTTGTGTAGGTATTCGGTATTCATAACACTTAGAGATGACAATGACATTCAGTGCACAATTTTGAAGATAGCTATTAAGTTGAAAAGTCGACGTTAGTATAATTTTTATATTATCACAATGAATTCAGACATCCGTGCATTTCGTCTTATTAGATCGTTTTGCAGTTCACTGGCAACTATTGAGACACATAATGTATAAAATATTGGTTCATTAAATTACAAAAGTACTCAAAGGCATTTTTAAACTGACTGTGTTTCAATATATTGTCATATTTTTAACAGTAATGTTATTTAGATCGTAAATGATTGTAATTTTCTTGTACCTATTTTATGCATGGGAATAGGTAATATAGTGATATAGAAATCAAAATGCTTTATGTTCTTGCGATATATGTTTAATGCACAGGATTAGACACAACGACTTAAAGATCTCAACAGAAATGGCTCGAAATATTTCCAAGTATTAAATATGATTAAACAATCTGATCATTAAACGAGAGGTTCCCCGATTACTTCAAACAACCATTGCTTGTAATTGGAAACCCTGACAAACACGTCCGGAGCATTGCGAGCACATGGGAAGCCCCACGATACTATCCCGATCTGCTTTTGGTTCTCCACTTGTACCAGAGCGCCGCCAGAATCGCCCTGAGGAAAAAAATACCAAGATTCAAATACCTACTACTTAATTCCTGTGAAAAGACGTTTCGTATGAAATTTTATAGAAAGAATGGAGAGAATAATTCTGAAGATATTTTTAAATTAAACTTACGTTACACACTCCGTGGCCAAGAGAATGCAATGTACAAATTTCGATCTCGGGATCATGGGAAGGAACTCCGTGCCACCCGTCGGATGCAGCTTTAATTCCATCGATGCATTGCTGTGTTGATATTACATTGACGTACAACAACTGAAGTTTTTCAGGTAAAGGTTCCCAAGCCTGAAAGCAAATGCAGATTAAAGAAAAATAACCAAACTCCTTTTAACTGATTACATGATAATACAATTTACATGTTCTTTACAAAAAATCCATAAGATATACATTCGCTGGTTCACTTACCCCAAGTCGTCCCCAACCCGTAAAAAATGATCTAGTGCCTCCATCCACCCAATTAAAATTCAATGGAATGATGTCTATATTTTCATTAAATTTTATATCTTCAGCAAGGAATAAGACGCCTATGTCATTCTTAATTGTGCTCGAATTCCACTGCGGATGATTAACATGTCGCTTAAACCTAATGTTGTTTTCTGTGGACATCCATCTATTTGAGCCAATTACGGCGCGGAAAGATCTGAAAAGGGATATTATATAATACGGAATAGTATTCAATGGAACCAACTAAAGACGTCAACTAAAATTTAAACATACTTTTGTGGTTAAAATTCATCTCAATAAATTGAATAGTAAAACTCACGGCATAAGTTGACCCCAAATCACCAGAGGATCAATGCAATGGGCGGCAGTCAAAATGATCCTATCTGTTATGATAGATCCTCCGCACATAAGGTGTGTCATTAATTCCCCGTACACTAGGGCTGCCATATAATTGCCATATTCTGGAGGGGCCTCAACACCGCCTACTATACGTGTATCTAAAAATTGCTTCATGCCATATTCTGGTTTAGATTCCAAAGGTACGCCTGTAATAGAATTAAAATGATTAAAACTTTCTATTGTAATAGTATTTTAATGTAATTGTGTTACGTTTGGTTGCAAAATCAATATAAGGAATGCTGGTTTATAGTTAATAAAATGAAAGAACTTACTGCAATTCAGACATACCACACTACGTAACCCCTACAGTCTAAATTAATTGCCTCTTATACTGGTGTAAGTATCATAATTACACGTGCCGCTTCAAAAAGTGATCAATGATTTAGATCATGAGCAATTTTCTAATGGTAGATATAAAAAAACTACTCATGATGAACGAAAAAAAGTAAAAATATATTTTGGCCAAATTAAAAATACTTACCATGTATTGATAGGGCAAGATTCACCAACAGCAGAGTGCACAATTTAGTGAACATTTTGTCTAAGATTCAGAAATTATTTATGTCTTTATGATACATTTCTCCCTATTTATATGATTTTAATTTATATTTATCGGTCATGAAAGGCATGATGTCTGATAATAATTAGTAAATAAATATTAGTGTTTCTTAGTCATTGTTCTTGACTTTCAAATAATTGTTTTCCTTTCTGTGTTATTAAAAATTAAATCGAACAAAAGCGCGCAATATTTTTAAAATTTCTTGTTGTTATTAATAACAATAACACTTTGCAACAGCGTATTTCGATCCAAAAAATGTAAATAAATAGTTAGGTCGTAAAATTTTTTTATTAGAAAATATTCCGTTTAGAGCAATACTTATAACGCTTAAATTAACCGTTCTAAGTTTATCATTTTGCCCGGTTTCTAATATATTTTACTTGGACCACAAATTCCTCTATGACATATTGTTCAAGTTTTCAAACATTATGTAATAACAGCGTATTAACAAAAATATGTTCTATTTTTTATTTATAATTCTATTTTTATACGATTGCAATAAATATTCACTTTATTATTAACTGTGATCTTTAAAATACCCTTTTTAATTATAAAATTTGATAATAGTGTAATTTAGTGCATTAATCATAATTTATACCGATCGTCTGTCATTTATTCATAAGTCATTCAAAAATAAAGCAACCTTATGTCAATGGCGTAAAGGTTGAATTAAGATTAAATGAAGTAAATGTTGGTCGATACTGTCAAGGAAAATCTAAATTCAAATTTCAAATGTTGGGATAGTGTTAATATTAGCTACCGTTTTATTAACATTAAATAATACACAAACTTTCATATTATACATATTTGAAAAGTGCACAATAATACCCTCTGTAATTTAGCATATATACAGTCAATTTATATTTACGACTAATCATGTATTAGAATAGAACATACGTTCGATTCAAAATAAAACAACACAATGAGGGTAGTTATGGTAGGTCATTGCAAGTTAATATTTCTTTACCTCCAGCTTCTTTCACATCCAGTTTTCTCTCGTAACACCTTCGCTGCACGTGGTAAGTGAATTTTAAATCCTTTTATGAACTATATATTTTATGAATTTACCTACATATGTCGGTATATTTAGAAAGTCGATGTAATGATGTTTGTCGTTTGTTTAGGCCAAGTTTTCTATAAGAAATGGAGACGGACGGGTACGTGTCGAGTGGCAGTAGCTTGTATCCTGTGCTCTTTTTACCCAAGAGTTGCACTACACTGGAAACCAATTGTGAAGCTTCTGATAATGTTTTTATTGACTTGAACATAACATCCTCTGATACAGAAGGGAGCGAAACAACTATTTACTCCGGGTTTTGTAATGTTAAATTGGTAGACAGTTATGATATGAACTTTAATATGAATGTGTCAGATCAGGGGCTGCATGGTGGAACCGCAACAGAGGGGAACAGTGATCAGGGTGCTGTGTTAGATGTAGGAAGCTCATATCCTCCTTACAGCCAATCTCAAGTATGGATAGACCCTGCAAGAAGTCCATATGTATATAACAGATGTGACGCAGGAGAATCACAGGAACGTTATTCAGTATACCAATCTCAAACCAGTCACATAACAGTGGAGCAGCATAATACATATATCACAAAAAATATCTACAACTCCAAAGAATCTATTCATTATTCACCAGGAGAAGAATTTGAACATAAGAAATTTAGGAAAAACCAAAATGAATTACATCAAAGCAATATAGGGGATCAGAATTTTTATGAAGATGACGAGTTTGAATGTGGCGTATTCCTTTCTAAACTCCCTGAAGAAATTTGGAATGAAAAGGAGACTCGAGCAAGAGAGGAAATGAAGTATGTAGGATTACACAGTGAGGACAATGCACTGAAACAATTGATGTCATCAGATATACAGTCAATGTCAAAACAACAGAAGACAATTTTGTTCCTCGGTCATGACTCTCATTTTGGTCAAACAATACAGAAGATAGCCATCAATGATCCATATTTGGAGTGTGTTGGTGCTGATCAAAGTGAGGTTGAAACTGAAGTTAAAACCAGTAAGTATTTTTAAATTTGCTAAAATGAAAGTTATCAGTCAAATAGCTCCACCTAGGTTTTTTAAGTTTTTCTATCACAGTACTGTTTTGTACTACACCAGCTAGCATTTGTAGGAACTTGAATTTGATTTAACATTACAATGCTTACATCAACACAATTTAAATACTTAACTAATATTTGAATTGTAATAATTTTTATTTGTAAATAAAATATTTTTAAGTGAATCTATACTAAGTACAAGTAGCTCTAACAGTCAATAAATCAATGTTCACTTCCATTTGTGCCCATTATGAATATTTTTTCATGTGTTTATGTAATTAGACAAATAGTAGATTCTTGTCGTATTACACACCGCTATATATTTAGATTTGATATATTTAGATTTCAGATAGTAGAATCTTCCTGAAAATTGATGCAGATATCTATAAACTGTAGTTACTGCTTAACTTGTACTGCAGGTAGCTAATTTTATTGAAAGAAAGCTAAATATTTTTATTTGAAGAGAGAGAGAGAAAGTTGTTATTGTTATTTTAATTTTTTCTAGTTACTCTTATTTATTGCATGCACCTAAACATGTGTGATGTGATTTTCTTTAGTTAAATTGAGGCAAAAAATGTAACAACATTTCATAGGAAACTATGAACATTAAACAAAATAATTTATCTTTGGATAGATTTGTAAAAATAGTACAAAATACAAATAAAAAATGTAAAATATTAGCGAACTTATAAAATATTCTTGTCATGAGCCTACATGTTTTATATCATGTCACCCCATAGGGTTTATTATAATTAATTCGTGATGAACATGATAATGTCGCACACACGCCACAAAGCTTATTAACCCAAAAGATTGAAAAGCAGTATTCTTAATTCCTTTGTTACTTTTTTTTGCCGCTGATAAAAATATGAACAGCGAGAAATGTTTAGTTTACTGAGCTGTTTCTGACAATTTTGCAACATTAATGCTATATGTAATCATAATCTGTGTGATATTAATACTTATGTGTTTAATTTGCATCAATTAATGATAAGCATTAAATTTACATTTTCCAGATAAAGCTAAATTCATAAAGCCGAATCAAAAGAAATATCAATGCGACAAATGTAAACAGATATTTGATCAAATCGCTGAGTTCAAACAACACATGATCGGGAACCATAAAAGTCCAAAAGCGATCGTCATGACGGGCGCCAGCGAAGTGAATTTCATGTGCTTGGAATGCGGGAAAAGCCTTAGAAACCAGGAGAAGTTTGAGCTCCACTGCCTCGGCCACGGCGATCCGGAGCTAGAATGTAACAAGTGCCACAAAGTGTTTGCGTCAAAATTTACCCTTCGCACCCACAGAAAGATACATTCAAGAAAATATCCCTGTAAATACTGCGCGAAAACCTACTCCAGCGATGAGGAGTTGAAGACTCATGCAGCGAAAGTACATTTTATTTTCTTTTGTGATTTATGTACGTTTGCAGCCGATAATTACAAAGTGCTAATGGAGCACAAGGTCTCGCATAGGGTATTGGGACAAGAGAGTATTGACGTAGAATGCAATGTTTCACTCGGAGAGGAATTGATCAATGAAAGTGATACACCCACACCTATGGCTGACAATTCCGAACTTGAGACCGTGGAACAGGAAATCTTAGGATTAAACCGTCAAGAAGAGATATCGCGAGCTGACTCCATTATAGCCAAAGTCGTCGCAAATGAGGTGTTCCTCCGGCACACCAAAAAGTCAAAACGCAGCAATAAGTATAAAAATGTTATTATTTTTTAAATTTTGTTTTAATTTTTTTTTTGTGGTTGTACCCATATTTTTATTTTTAATTTCGTGTATTATACAAAATAGAAAATAAAATACTTAATGTACCACAGCTCCTATTTTGTAAAACTTAACACAAGACGTAAAATTTCAAATTATACATTTCAGAGTTGCGATGTCTGTCAGAAAAAGTTCGACAGAGTCGGAGATCTTAAACGGCATCTCATAGAACATGTTATAAGAAGCACACTCAAAAAGAACCCAGTCAATAATCACGGAGCCCTGAACATTGTTTGCGAAGTCTGTCAAGCAGAATCCTTCACGAAAATAGATAAGTATAAAGCACATTTACGTGAACACGCCAAAGTTACTCTATATAAATGCACATTTTGTGACAAATCCTTCAGTGATTCCAGCAACTTCTCTAAACACAAGAAAATACACGGATCGACATTCTTTCAATGCGATTTATGTCAACGCAAGTTCAACTCCAAAAAAATGTTAACACTGCACATGGAGTATCATAACAAAAACTCTCCTATTCACTGCTATTACTGTAACAAGGTATTTTACTTCGAATCAATGTTGAATAAACACATCCGAGGCGCTCATACAAAACAAATGTGTTCTAGATTTCGATGTAGATTCTGCCACCAATATTTCAAAAGTTTAAAAGAGAAATGGGACCATGAATGGATGGTTCATAATGTAAGAAAAATGATAGTTGATTGCAGAATTTGTAGCGCGAAGTTCAGAAAGTATTCAGAGTTAAAACGTCATTGCAGTAATGTCCATAATATGGACATACCCTCAGCGAAAAGATTACTCAAAAATGGAAAATTTATGTAACGGCTGGACCGCAAAAAAAAATTTAAATTATTTGAGTGTTAAATTATGTTATGACACCATCTATCGATTGGTCGACGAAACATTGATATCAAGTATATCTATTAATCTACTTAGAGTAAAACGTGACGGCGACGATGATTAAATCGTGTCGTTATCCAACCGAATTGCTCTTTATCGCAAAATCACAATCAATGTAATAATAGGTACATTTTGTTGTTTTTTTAATATTTATTTTTTTCATAGAGTAAAAGTCAGCACTATATACATATACCTATACCTATATACTTATAGATTTATATGATGTATTTTAAGTTTAGGTACCGACTAGTTATTTGTACTGCCTAGTGAATACAACCATTTAATTTAAATGGTTAGATTTTTTTGATAAACGGATTTTTTCCTAATTTCTAAGTACGAACTGATTTATTTGTTGATCTCCTTACATACATAGCTTTGAGCGATTATTTTTAAAAATCGCTTATATTTCTTTAAGCGTTTTTTTATTATTGTTAACTAGCGATCATTTGCTAGTCATTATTTGCTTAACCGATTTTATCGGTTAATCTGGTAAGTTTTTTTAAATGATATACATACTTAAGTCAAAATATGAACTGAAAAAAAAAATGTTGGATCTGTGTCATTAACAACGGCTACGAACATTTCGAGATAAAAACCGTTATAGAAGTAGCCAGAAGCACAGCCTTTAAAGTAGGTGTATTTACCTAATCGATAGTTCATAATTTATTTACTTGTAAATTTTATTAGGGATTTCATTTTATGAGGTACTGATTAGAAAGTTATTAATATGAGAAAATGGTCTAAATTTTTGTCACCACATATTAAACCAGAAGGATCAAGTAAATATGTTTGCACATCAGGACATCTTCAGTTACTTCCACTGACATGAATGTCACTAATTACATAATATCTGTAAAGTGCATATGTAAACATACAAAGCAATTTTTGCTTTACCGAAACTATTTGTTTTTGTTCCCCCTTTTCTGAGCCAGATTAGAAAGATAGTAGAAACAATTTTGTACATAACTTTTGCACATGTTCATTTTTTTGCCTATGGTGTACAATTCTTGAAATATTGGAAATTTAAATTTTCATTCGTAACTGTTTTTTGTTTTCTCATATTCAAACATTTCTGAGGATTTTGATTCCTTTTCTATTTACTTATTACTTACAAATAACACCAGATGTTAATAAATTTCCTAATTGCTCATTTCTTTACACAATACCAGGAACTTAGTATTTATGAGATATAATCAAATATTGTTCTTGTGTACGCGCATTTAGGTAGCAGAACCAATGTTTAACATGTTTTTGTGATTATACTCTTAAAACAAAAACCGTACGATTTAATTTGAAAACACTCAATTACAACGTACTATGTATTACAAAAGAATTACTTATGAAGTATTTTAGTTTTTGAGGTACCTAACTAATTATAGTATTTAGTAAGTTGATAGTGCAATCAACTAAGTATGTTACTACATTTATGATCTCACTTATTGTTAAAAACACAATATGTGGTTCTATTTTTGTTATACATATGCAAAAGTTTGTTGGATTTATTTTTAAAGTTATCACTTTTTGTTTTAAATATAAATTTTAGTTAAATAACAGTCGTGTTTTGTTTTTTTATGTTTAACATTTTCAGGGAATTATAAGCATGTAAATTACAAGAAATCATTAATTTCTACGATCTCAATGAACACAACAGGAGGAAAAAAGATTTTGCATCTCGCTTTTACTTGAGATATTTCATTAAGCACATCCTTCATCTCCATGGTTGAGATATATCCATTTATTTAAAATACATTGAAGAATGCCTGTTGGTAATGTTGCTATTATTAAC
>DWEE01002190.1:0-11902 GCA_018245755.1 Parelbella macleannani
GTAACAACAAGTGGCAAGGGCCCCTGTACTAGGGTGCCCCGCTCCTTCACACAGACAGTTTAACAAATTTTAAATGTAAATAAGGGTTACAATAAATTACAGGAGGACTATTACCAAATTATAACAATAAAATATGTTAGAATTTGGTTGTGTCTAGGATCAATTATATTAATGATAAGAACAAAAATTGTTTTGTTCTTAACATACAGTTAACTGGTGGAATAATGAGATGTGCATTGACGGACAAAATTTAAATATGCAAGCTAATTTTACTGGACTACTACCCATATAAAAAACCTGTTTACTCATTTCAGTGTAAGACACCTATATATAAGGATATGTTTATGAATAGCAAGGCATAATACAGGGTCTGCTTTAAGATCAAGTAGCTATTTGTGGAGATATCTCAAGACATTTATATACTTTATTCAATGTATAAGCTACTTATTATTTCACATCATATACATATAACATATCTAATTATAAGCAACAAATTAAGAATCTAAATCTCTACAGAGTTTCGATACAAAGGAAATTTTGTAGATAAACATTTTACCAAACGAATCCTTATTGAGGGTGGAGACTCCTTAGTCAAACTTTAAATGATGTTATACTATTTATAGGATTTACATACCTTATCTTTAATAGAGCTGCTGTACACTTTTAAGGTATCAGCAACAGTGCCCATCACATCATTAGTGATGGTGTCCACTTGTTCAGCCAGCTTGAGACATTCCTGGGCAGCTACATTCTCGTCTTCCTCACACTGACGTTGCACAGCGTTCAGCTTTATCACTTCAACCTCCAACTCTTGTTTGATCACACTGGTGATAAGACATTATTTTCATTTAATGAACATGAGTATACACATAATAGGTAATGGGATAAAATAAATAAAATATTCATCTTACTTGTTTTGTCTGATCAGTTCATTTAGATCTGCCTCATGTTTCTCCAGCATGACTAGTCTTTCTGTCTGCATTTTTATATCCAACTCAACATCCTCCACAGCGTCTCTATCTCCAGGTAAACAAATACCGCCATACTCCTGCTCAATTGAACTCAATGCTGCTTCTAAATCTGCTGTGGAATGTAAGTTACCTCTGTTCTCTATTTCTATATATCTGAAAAGTATGGAATGTAAATGTTTGAACCTTGAAAATGTCGTGTCAAGTTTGCTATTTCCTTCAGTAGATGGCAGTCAATTGTAATATGAAATATCAAAACTATTGTCGAAAGTTACAGTATTCATTATAAGTAACACAAGTACAGTATTCATTATAAGTAACACAAGTACAGTATTCATTATAAGTAACACAAAAGATTTTAAAAACGTGACATCACGCCTGTAGTCCCCAAAGTGGTAGGCACAGGAGTGTACTAAACTCCCACGTTATTATTTAGTGAATAATATTGATATTACTTGTATTATCGCGTACTTGTTACCTCCTTAATACTGATACTAATTGTAACACAAATATATAGTATATTTAATATCTAAACTGATTTAATGACTAAAACTACAAATCGATATATCGAAATAAATAAAGGACTAAATCAATAACAAATACCTGCACTCTTCACGGGCTGTCAAAGCATTGTTTTGATCTAAGTTGTTGTATAACCAACGTAAAACATCACCAAAATCAGGATCACATAGCATCCATTCAAAGGACTTGTTATAAGTCTCCACGCCTAAGCTATGAAGAAACGGTATGAACTGTTCGTCGCCAATGTTATTTACATTATTCATTTTTTACTAGCATTAATATAACAACAATGTAATATTTACTCTTTGCCTGTGTGAACAACACCGTTACGTCCGTTACATCAAGTTGAACATTTTGAATTTTGAGTGACGTGTGTAACAATATTGCCTGTACTGATTTCGTAACCTATAAAACTATTAGGTTTTGTATTATCATGATGAAATATTTTAGATGCAATATACAAAAGACAAATCGGTGTCATTTTTATATTTGAAGATGACTTATGAAAAAGAAACTAAGAATTTATTGCTTCATAAAACCAGCCTAATATATTTGTTCTCAATGTGAAATAGATGTCGCTACTTGGATCATTTCGTAAGCTATCTAGATTTAATTTGCAGTCATTCTAAATGTATTTATGTTTTGTTGCATAGAATTTTCGTGCATTTATATTTTTTGATAAGTTTTATTGGCAGTAGTGTAATAAATAACACTTCTTTTAATTTTTCACTATAGTACCGTTATTACTATCCTATTGTAGTGCTATTTTATCCGAGAAATTGTATATTTACTTTTATGAATTCCGCAAACCTTTATAATTCGGAAAACACATTACTGTTTTATTTTATTTCCATTTAATATTTAGGTATATTTTTTATGTATATATAATTATTTTCTACTAACGCATACAACATAATAAAAGAAAATTTGGAATTTAATTATTATTTACATGGGCAAATAAAAACCTTCACCGAACATTCAATAATATGAATCTCTAAAATATTTTTCTTTCGTCATCGTAACTGAGGACCTACCTGCAATTTTTTTGGAGACGTTTTAATCCAATTTACAAAAACATTGTCTAAAACCAATTATACTTAATTTAAAATAACATAGAGATTTCGTTAAAAAAAGATTAAAGCGGACCTCTGATTTTACCATCGTACTTATAATGTATTTAAAATATGATATATCAAATTTAAGATGCAAAAACAACAACTTTTATAAGATAATTGAATAACTTATAACCAATTTGGATGGATACAATCACTACGTAGATCTCACACGAATGTCGTCAGTAGTTGATGAAAGGACAGTAAATCATGCATTTCGACTGACACCAGGAATGGAGGAAGAGTGGTCAATTGGGCGATTAGCCAATTCAGGAGCCCCTCGGTTTTGGCATATCCTCGCACTTGAACGTTTCGCAAGTTCAAGGTCGTGATCTTGTCATGACACTCGCTAGAATCTGCGGGGTTCATCGCATAAACGGATGGAAGGCGTGCAGACGAACATCGTATAGCTATTTCATCTACAATCTCATTGTTCTTTCCTGTAACTGACCATAATATAACTCATAGACATAATAGTCATGAGTCGTGTCAGGTTACTAATTTGTAAATTTACAAAAATGTCTCTTTAGTAATGACTGCCTCATTGTTCAAGTTGTTACAAGGCGTGACTGCTGATCGAGAGGTCCTCGGTTCGAATGACGGGTCGCGTACTGAATTTTGTAACTTTTTCGTTTAAATTTCTAGTAGTGGCTCGGAATCTGAATCTATGCGCAGTGTAAGGAAATAGGGTCACGACCTATTCCATAGGACGTAAATCGTAACTGGTGGAACATGAGAGTGTATTAAATGCCTCTGCCCACCCCTTCGGGGATTAGAGGCTTGATGTTGCGTTTTTTTCTGTTACGTCTGTTTAATAAAATATAGATGTCTGACACTCCTTGAAAATAATACACAGGCCATTTTCAGTTTTCACGTAGGGTAGATACCTACACCATCCGAAAGTCAGCTCTGCATCTTTAGGTACCTACTCCTTTTTACAGATATATTGTTATAATTTTGTACGCTTTAAATTAATTAATGTTCAGTGGAATCCTTGCTTTGATTAGCAAACACTCCAGTTTAAAAACCAATAACCTCAAGATGAATGGAGTTAATATGCTCAATGATTTGAACTGCCACATTCAATATGTAGGTACCTACTTACGTGTAGTGCGCTATTTTTTTTCGATGAGAATCGAGTTTCAAATATCGGCAAGCATTTCTTTAGATTCCGCAAACTGCTGTATTTTGTTGTTATTGAACTATAAAATAGTTTAATAATATAAATTACAGCCTAAAAAACGTTTTAATAAATTTAATTTTGAGGAGATCGACTACTTGGTACTGAATTTTTTAGATAAATGCAACAATCGGTTGTGGGCGACCGACTTCTGATTTTATTTCTATAGTCCTATATTAGTTTAAACTGAAACAGCGATAAATAAATTGTTTCTTTCATATTTCGAATGTAAAAAGTAAAACACCAGAACATAAATTTACCAATAGTCAGCCCGATTTAAATATAAATAGCCGAGTAATAGATCCATGTCTTTTTTTTTATTTATTTATTTAAGACTCACCAACGCACAGTATACAAATCAATACTGTTATCAGTCGTATACCCGTAGTTATATGTGGGCACGACATTCACAACAGATTGCTTTCTTGCATCATGAGGTGCCAAGTATTATATTAATTTACATATAAAAACTATAATAATTAAATTTTCCTTTATAAAAAAAAATATATCAATTACATTAATCAGTCTTAAACTGTTAGTATAAATACAACAAAATTAATAAAATTAAACAACAGTCGATATTTTTCGAAATAAAAATTAGGTACATTTATGATATTGATAATCATAATAACCTCAATCAAAATGCTAAATTACCACACAATATGAATAAAAAACATCGTGGGCGGTGTATAGCGCTGTTGAGTTCTGCCTCCGTGGCCGACGGTCAGATATTTCTCGAGCTTTCTATTATACATATTTGTTTCCATAGATAAATCCGATTGGAATAAGCTTTCCGTTGTTTATATGAATCTGTGAAGAAAAACATTGTGAGTTCTCAGGCTGGAAGATTTCGTCAAAGTTTAGAAACTAAAATTAAATTAAAGTTTAAAAAAAAGGAAAACACAAATGTAATCACCAAAGGGGTATGTAGAGGAGTGTAGACTGTAGTGTATTTCCACATCTTACCAGTTACGTTTAAATTAAAGTTTATCTATGTAATCTTATTATAATAATTATAGTCATGGTTGCCATCACAAGTTGCTATGCTAGTCTATGGGTTGGTCGATTTTAACTTTAGGGAAAGGCAACTTTATGGAAAACTTGTATACTTTTCTTAACGATGTTGCCTTCATCCATAGAGAATTTAAATATCAATATGTTACGAAAGTTAACGCTATAATATAAAAATATCAGAATATTTTTACACGGCACCACTACTGAAACATTCGCTCGATGTAAACACAGAAAAATATTAGTGGCATATTAAAAATTTAACCACAAAATACAATTTTAAAATGACGACTGGCAATCCCATTTTCAAATTTTATAAATAAAACCACATCAACCGTTTTTGATTAATCACTTGACATGCGCGAGTGGAAACGAACTCAAAACGCTGTCGACTAGGAAGTGGGCGACATGGAGTATCCTTGAAAACGGCTTACAACGCAAAACGCACGTCGTTCCCGCTAGAAAAACAATAGGCAGCCAGTCTATGCCTCATCCCACTAAATTCGCGAACTAATAACAGCTTATGCTCTATTACAAAGCCCTAAAGTTCAAAATAAAACTGCCGGGAATATTCCATACAATGTATACCGTGTCAACAGTCATTCAGCCAATGGTTCTTCAATCTCAGCTTTATAAATGTCTGGTACCTACTCGATGATACTTTCTAAATGTGATTGTAATTCGTATATAACGCATGATATTATGTATCGATAAAAATAAATAAATGTTAACGATCTTCAAAATAAGTTAAAGTATTTTTTGATTTTTATGTGAAATCCTATGTGACTTATAAAATAAGTAAATTTTTTTTTATATTTTATTAAACGAAAACATCTACTTAGTGACGGTGTACGTGTTCCGCTCAATCTGACTAGAATTTCCATTAGAGGCATAGTACCAAAACATGTGAATACTTAATTTTGTTTGCTTTTTTAACTAAATGCATTGTATTATTTCTTTATGCCGTTTTAATTTAATTTCAATAACAAGTGTAAGCACATAACACAGTAATAAAAAGTGTAGACTGTCTCGTTGGTCGAGCGGTTGCAAGCACGACTGCCGATCGGGAGGTCCTGGGTTTAAATCCCGGGTCGGGTTCTATTGCATTTTTCTAATTTAGAATTTCTAGTAGTGACTCGGAATCTGGATCATTGCCAGGTGTATGGTAATAGGTTCACCAACTATTCCATGGGACTTAAACGTAACTGGTGAAACATGTGGGTGTAGTACACCCCTCTGCCTACCCCTTCGGGGATTACAGGCGTGATGTTACTTTTTTGTAAGCACATCATTTATTTAATTTTTACAGATAACCTTAAATTTATTTGACAGTGAGAGTTAATTAGACTGAGTACAAAAATTACATCATAATTATAATTTCAATAATATTATTCAACTTTATGAAATAACAGGATATCCCACATTTAAAAATAAATATACCCGTGCATATATATACAATATGTAAAATACGGTTGTTTATTTAAACAGTCAATTTAAACTATTCTTGACCGTGTTAAAGTTAACAGTAGGATCTATTTAGGCGATAATATAAACCCGGCGCGGTTACCGCGGTATGTCAGGGTGTCAGTTTGTTTGTGTAGGACAGCCCACGCACAGTTCAAGTGCACGTCGAGATAAAATACGTAGAATCGTTATTACATCAAAATTATTATGTGTAAAAAATCGTGCCGGTTATGTTTTCGTGTCTTAAAATTGATCGTCAAAGTTGCGCATTTAGTGGATATTATTATATTCTGAAAAATAGAAAGTTAATCATGTGCCTAAACCATAATCATAAATAGGCTGATGGTGATGTCATCATCATCAGTTTGTAAAGCCCACTGCAGAATATACCCCTTCCCTAAGGGGTTTTTGCCCATCGTCCCCACACTGGGCTTTCGGGTTGAGATCGCAGAACCATCTCGCGCCGCTTTCGCTGGTGCCCGTCGATAGCAGTACATGCCCTTATTACGATAACCTGTATACCAAGGGTCGAAGGATGTATTCGTTCTTCACTCCGACTCGATCATACATTTTTTTTTATTATTAACGCCATAGTTTATGACATTTCACCAAATTACAACTCGCCATTATTCTCCAGCTTTTGAGGTTAACTCTAAAATGTGCAAATTTTGTCAAGATGTTGCCATTATGAGAACATAAAATCTTTGAGTTGCATTAAATATTAATCGTAACACTCCACATATTTTTGTTCCGCACCTAACATTGTTTGTTAACTACGACAGGATTATCTTGCTGACGTCCAAACTCCTGACAAAAGGATCCAAACAGACTCGCTGTACCCCCTCACCGCTCCCTCTGGACTAGGCAACCTTTGAAAATAAACAGTCCCAAATTAAAAATAGTGACATGGCGCTATTGTATATAAATAAATTTGAGAACCTGTAAAAGCTTTTAAATGTGCCGTTAGTACGTTCCATTTGAATTCTAATTCCATCTCCTTTATACATTTGTTTTTATAAGAAGTATTAAAAGCAAAAATAATTTATTAATGCTCTTCCGGTTTTAAATTTATTTAGCTAGCGATTAATTAATGTTAATATTTATAAAGATTCCATAGTTCTATAAATCGCTCGACAGGGGACGCATCTGTGTCTCTTAGAATGTCAGCGCCATGTTAGTTTTTTTGACACTTCACTTTAATCTATTTTTGGAGCCATTACGTAAGTTCACTATAATAACATAATAAATTGGAACTATTTTAAAAAAGCACATTTTCGTTTTACAATATAATGTTACGGTTCCGTATATTAAATAATGTGATCTTACGTAGACTTTTCGATGTAGATATTAAATTTTTTTACCCTTACGGTACTTTTTTTTTAAATCTAGTAAGCCTGTTTTCTTTTCTAAAAATAAAACGTTATTTCTTGGCTGAATCGTTGGAACGGTACGATAAGTAATAAATCGAGTCACACCTTGTTATAAATAGCGTTGTAATAAACCATTTTCTTAATTTTTATACAGCATTAATTATAAAAAGTGATTAACATTCCCGAACCACGCATAACATTTTATAATGTCAGAGGCCATTTTAAACCTAGGACCTGTATAATGAAAGACTGAAATTAGAATGACTAAGATATGTAAGGTATACTTCGTCATATAATTTTAATTCTATTCGGCACTGACTTTGCTTTTATGTCCGTTAATACCATTGTTACAAAATCAAATGCATTTCACGTGCCGCAACACAAACAATTAAATATAACAGTGTCATAACAAATATACCATGTATCTGTTACATTAAAGGGAAATCTTTGTATCCCTTTTAGAACATCACGCTTATGGAGTCGAGATTCGATATAGATAAAGTTTATATATAGGGAAGAAGCGCTTAAAGCTAAAAATGATAATAATATTTTGTTAAAAATATATTACCATATAAAAAAAAGTTCAGTGCTTACGTTCCTACTGTCAATGTCAGATGCAAGAGTTTATGGCCTGATGTAGTACAAAATATACAAACACATAGATAGACATAAATAGACATGGCTGATAAACTACACGTATACATATAAATTTAAACTTATATATGTAGATATTTTTTACACCTAGACACAGAGAAGATTCTTGTAATCATCGCACAATCGAACCCACGACCCCCGGCGCAACAGACAGATTTAATAACCACTACACTGAAACCAGATTAAAGTCTATAGAAGCCAAGTTATGTTACTCCAGGAATACTTCAAACCCAAATTCATTCAACATTGTATATGCTTAAAGTATCGGCGAGGCTAAAGGTATCCTATACCGTTGTTATAAAATGTAGGTAGTTTAAAAAAAACTGTAGTCCAGATGCTCTGACAGGGGTCAATACCCGTTATACACTCGTAATGCACGTTGTTAAAATAATCAAGCCGCGAAATTACTCTAATTAGAAACATGGCACAGTTATATTTGCAAACAGACATACAGTTCCAATTAGTATTAACATGTTGTTTTTCAAAATTGATCCTTATTCTATACTAACTTTCCGCCCGTGGCTTCGCCTGCGTGGAATTCGGTTATATCGCGCGACATGGCACCTTCTACAATTTTTTCGCAATAAAAAGTATATTACGTCCTTTCTCAAGTTCAGTTCTATCTTCATACCGAATTTCATCAAAATCGGTTGAGTGGTTTAGGCGTGAAAGCGTAACAGACAGACAGACGTAGTTACTTTCGCATTTATAATATTAGTAGGGATTAATTTCGTTTTAAAATATAATCGATTTTCTGGCAAACAACATTTTGTAAGGATAATTACATATTAATATTGATATGTTTTAAAAGATACCTCTTAATATTTATGAGAAATATGTTGATGAGTATGTCATTTTGTATCACCATCAACTCAATGATAGGTATATGATTAGATATCTACACCGTATGAACGATACAAGAAAATCGACAGATGAATGGTCTAATATGACACACGTATCAAAATTAACGATACTATACGATTGCTTCGCGAATAAAACACACCGGACTTACTTACATCACGATTGCATGCTACTAAAATATTTCAACGGGAAAAAACTGTTTTTGTAAACACGAAAAATTCCAAATTAAAAATCTGTTTTACAAGTAAAATTGTTTATAAATTGCTACCAACGTGCTTGTAAGTAGATTTGCATGAATCGAAAGGTAATTTAGCAACAGAATTCGCGTGACGAGAGCTCATTAAAACCTAAGTACAGACCTTAGTCATAGGGTTTCCCTGCAGTGCCTAACGCGCCAGTGGGAAGTACGGTTAGGGGATATTTTATTACTAATTAGGTTTGAACTTTCTACGTTTTAATGCTATCAATTTACTTTCCTTCATTCCGACCCTACTGCTGTTCCCAGAACTAAGTAATAGGGACAGGTGGAAAGACAGCATATGGTAGGTTGACAGTTTTATTCCAGCTTTTTATCAGATATATGACCGATTCAGGATATTTTCTTTTATAATCAATCTTTAACTGCTCCCCTATATAATCAATTTCTGGGCGTTAAAAAATAAATGTAGGTACATATAAGTACGGTCACACCTGATCTCGAACCGATAGCCATTAGAGTAGACGTGTTCTGGAGTGGAGACTGCGACTTGCAAAAGTAGTGTAGGATGCCTTCCAATTGGAGTGACGGTGTAAACAAAGTCACTGGCAGCGGTTGGATGCGAAGAGCTGTAGATCAAGCTCTGTGGCATGCTACTGGATAGGCCAGAATTGAACAGGAATTGACTGATGATGATGATATATAAGTATATGATGCCTCCGGTTGTTGGCTTTGAGCTTGGGATAGGATCACGTGTGGAGATGTTCCAAGACAATAATTTATGAGTTATAGAACAAGTTTCGTTACCGTTCGACGCACTGACGGGTGTCGCAGAGGCAGGAAGCCATGCTATAAATCACAATATAGCGTTGATTGTCCAACGGACATGCGGAGGAGACGATATATGTCTCCTGTTATTGTATATCTCGTACGTAGTTAGTACGTACGAAGTTTCAAGTTCGTTGCTAATACCTATATACATATGTGTATTGATCGCCGAAATTTGATATTATTATATCATCACGTTAGGTCCTTTACGGTGTAGGCTGAATGTCCCGAATATGCGATGTCTTTATCCTTCCAAATCTGACGTGGCTCTTCCATATTCAACATCTCTTCATTTTTTCCAACCCTCTTTATCGTTCCACTGCTGGACACGGTTCTTCTCTTAAAATAATCAAAAACTGATCTCTAAGGCGTGAGAAGTCTGCGGACCCACGCAATGTGACAGACTATGGCCTAAAACCCTCTCTTTCTCAGAAGAGACTCTCTTCATCTAGGCGTGCCGATTTTAATAATATCTATCGTAGAATTAATAATAATAGTAAAACATAATTCATAGATAATCGTCAGATTTCAAAGTAGCCTGAGCCTATTTTATAGTAACCAAACAGATGATAAAAATACAAATACGGATTCATAAATTCGTGCCTGTATAGATAATTTTATATTTACACAGACCAAATACTCATGTTTATAGCTCAAATATGTGTGCTCCTTGAGAATTAAACTCACAATTTCCGGTCCCGCCTATAAGAGTCTAGCCTCTACACCAGCGAAACAGTCATATATTTTCGTACTACACCTATGTTGACCAAAGATATCGAGTTCTAGTTGATGGGGGAGAAGTCGCCGAAACAGGCTATCATGTATGAATAGAACGATGAATTTGGAAGAAGCCCGACAGGACGTCTGCAAGGATAAAGATATTTGGCTCTCTGTGCTCCCTGCCTACTCTGGAAGGGACCTAGCGTGAATATGTGGATGTAAGCTTGTTATTTTATTGTTTGTTGTACATGACATTTTTAAAACTATAATATTTTCAACATACTTACATTACATGATTATAATCATGTGTGACTGCGTGTGCATGTGTGTGTACATACAGAGATTTGTCATAAACATCTTATCACTAGTAACATCGTATAAAGTGAGCGGTCTACAATAAAAAAGACTGTCGAATCTGGCCCCTTTAAGGGTTATCTTAGCCAAATGCATCAGAAGCGCCGGCTATTGTCTAAGTGTGTCAATAGACCGATGCACGGAAATAGACAATGCTCTCAATGATCAAGAAACGAACACATGTTGTGTTGAACCCTAAGAGGCTGGTAACATTTAGACCCGTGAATCACATCAGCACCGTCAAACCTATACCTACCTATAGGTAGGTATTTATTTTTAATTAGATATATCTAAAACTAAGTTTTGCATATACCTGTATTAAATCTTCGAATATTGTCAAATAATTTGCGTCTTGTACTTATAATATGTATTACTATGTCAGTTACTTTTCAAAAGTACTAGAGTAAAATAAAAATAAAAAATTGAAATGAGAATTCCGTTACTTTAAAATACGCGTGAAAGTAGATGATATATTTAACAAAAAGGTTATTGTTAAAAACTTGATGATATGTGTATGTACCGGTTTAACTCACATGCGTTTTTTCGGGATGGCCCGACTAATTTCGGACCTTTAAGAGGTCCTTCCTCATGAGCTCCCGCGGTTTGCAGCGAGGTCGCGGCAGAGACTGTTAAAAACTTGTTAATTAATTAGTAGTGTTAGT
>DWEE01002191.1:0-11902 GCA_018245755.1 Parelbella macleannani
ATGAAAAAAAATAACAATTACGTGTTATACCTTAAAAATATTCCTTTATAATTACGAACGTTTATAATGGGTATTACAAAACATTTTGCTAACCTTTCTTTCAATTCTTTATTTAGTTTATTTTCTTTAAAATCTTCGAATAGATTAACTTGGTTCCTGTAGAACTTTTATGAAAATATATTTGACACAAGAACCGTCAAACTGTCAGTGTCTACTTGACGTTAAAATAAACCGATATACTGCAATCTGAAACAAAAAATGAATTCGAAAACTTGGTATTAAAGAAGTAGCAAGGAGATAAAACTATGCTTATTTAATATATTTTGTCTATTAAATTAATATTCAACATAATTCAGTTTACTTTATACTGTGCGTTTTTAGTTCTAACATTGCTTTCAACATAAACAAATATAAAGCGGGAATATTGTTTTCGATACAATGTCCGAATTAATTGAAATAACAGATGATAGCAGCAGCGATGAGAGTAAAGTAGATGATGTATTTTCAATTATTGGCTCAGAAGACGATGACTCTCCAGTAAAATACGTAGCAAACGAAACCAAACTATCAAAAAATACGTTAGATCCATCGCAAAACACAAGTGCGGTGAGATCAAAAACAAATGCTAAAAAGCAAATGCTCATTAAACAACTATTTCCAAGAGCAGACAGAAAGCCGGTTATTCAGATAGAACATATAAAACCGAGCTTTTTGCACGAAATGGCGATAAGAGGTGTGAGTGTCAAAATGCCAGTAAAACCTTATGGCTGTCAAATTGCATTGATGTCTACGGTAAGTACCTCATATGGCCATAATTGTATTATTATTCAATATCGAAACATAAGATTACATTATATTTCTCTGCAGCACTAAGCAGAGAACATGTTTCACTAGTTAGATTATACATCTAATAGAATATACTAGTTCTATAACAATCCTGTACAGTCTATCATGGACTGTAACATGCTGTAATAGAAAAATTTCATGGAGCCAACCAATAAAATACAAACATACACAACTGTCTAGTTCGTCAAGTTACCTATACATACTAATCAAATGTCCTTACACAAACTACATGTACACTGAGGTATGCGTGCAGTTTATGTGAGGTGTAAATAACAAAAGTACTGATTGAAGACATCTGGCAAATGTTTGGTTTTAATGATCATCTATATAATGAAAAAATAAATAATAAGGTAACATCACACCTGTAATCCCCAAATGGTAGACAGAGGAGTGTAGTATACTCCCATGTTTCACCAGTTACGTTTAAGTCCCATGGAATAAATAGATGGTGAGCCTATTGCCATACACTGGGCACAATTCCCGACTCCTTGTCACTACTAGAAATTTTAAATGAGTAAAATCCAATAGCACCCTACCTAGGATTTGAACCCAGGACCTCGCGATCTACAGTCATGCTTGCAACCGCTCGACCAATGAGGCAATCAATAAAAAATAAATAATGATATAGTATAAGTGTATTTTGTACCAAATTATGGGAGTAGGCTGATGATGATGATGTACCAAATGAATATGTAGAAAAAACGTTTACTCATTTCTTCTTTTATAATAAATCAAATTTATTTTGGGGAATTTTATTGAGTTTATAGCTAACATTCAATGTAAAGTTTACACAATCTTAAAGAAGCTAGAGACTCCTCAATTTAATTCATATATGTAGATCTGAACATCATATTGTTACCTTGGGAAAAGCCTATATCCAACAGTGGAAAAGTATAGATTGATGTGATGATGATGATAAAGTGGACCAAGATTGTACTATTTAAATGAATTGTTGCATGTGGTTTATTTAAAATGTGGTGTTGTGCAGGTATTGAATGCAGTGTGCAAGAGTGAGAACTGCATTTTAGAAAGTCCGACAGGAACTGGGAAAACAATGGCTCTCTTGTGTGCAACACTCGCCTGGCAGCAACAAGAACAAAGTAAGTTTTTTCAAACCTTAATAGATATGTATAACTGGGAATACAGACTGAATAGCAAAACTGCTATAGGCTTTAGGCCACCTCTCTTCTAGAGTTTCTATAGAACATGATTGTTTCTAACAAACATCAAGTGGGACTTCAGACACATCATACCTGTTAGCACTTCCATGTTTATGATAAATGAGAGTCTAATAGATTATTCCAAAACATTATTGCCTTGTAAAGTTCTAATACCAGTAAATGGCCAAGTGACCTTTTAAGCAATAATGTACTCATCATAGTAAATTTATTAGAGACCAATGATATACTGGTATCTTACGAGATTTTACATAACTGACCTAATTGGGGGAGGCCTACATCAGCAGTGAATATACTGAATGCAGTGATTATATTTACAGCGAAGATGCCTTAATGCATTGTAAATATGCAAAGAGACTAATACCCAACAGTGGGATATATTATACAGCTAAAGGCCAACATCGTAAAATATTGTGTCAAGCAAGTCTCAAGCTGAAAATAACATAGAAATGCAAAATATAAGAAGTTGCAACAACAAACAAGTTACAATTGATCACAAGTGCTTGCGTGCGCCAGATAGCTTAGGCCGACATGGCTGCCTATAAATCATTGGACGACCGTCGCACGACAATCGCAAACAGCCTTACACGGAAATTACGCTTCACCAATACTAAATGCATTTGTTGCATGCGATACCATTTGAATAGGTACAATACTTTGGCGATTTTTCATATTTTTCCCGATACCTTCTAATTTTGCGACTCTTTTACGTTCGCAATGACACGGTAATTCAGTGGTCTCTTTGTTTTGCCGTCTGTTTGATTTCACGTGATTGTTCAAACGGTTTATTTGAATAATGAAATTGCTTATTTTGTCCGTACGTCGGTCGTACCGAAGTTTGATAAATTCGTACTGTCGCGATACGGAACTTTTAATGGCGCTGTTGTCATTACGGCCCTAAAATATGACTATAGGAATAGAAGCGACGCTCCGCTTGTAGCGCACTCCAGATCGTAAAAAGCTAGGCGTTTGTTTGAACTTGGCTATCTAGAATAATACAGGAATATTGGTGACAATGACTGTAACATCTGGCTATTAGATTTTGATGATATTTTTGTATCCCTTTCTTAAAATTTCGCCAATACGAAGAAGTTTGAAATTTGGTATAGTTAAAATGTTGTATATACAGAAGAGCAGAAGATTGAAATTTATATATGATTCTGCGACTTCGTTTGCGTTGGTTTATTGCATTTTAAAGATTTTAATTTCTTTACGACACCCCAAAAGGTTTGCTAAAATAAAAATAGCTTATGTTACTTCTCATAACATCAGCTATCTGCCAGTGAAAGTCCCGTCGAAAACGGTTCAGCCGTTTCGGTGATTACTCAGAACGAACAGACTTACAATTTGAATAAGGATGAGGAGTTCAGACAGATCTATTAGGTACATAAAGACTTATATTTCATCATCATCATAGATGCCTTTATCGTTCTGTTTCAAAGAACTTTTGTGTTATGGATAAAGGGCACGGTTGTTGTAAATGTTGGCACACGAAGCGTTCAGAAACAAGTGACAGTTTAAGCAGTTGTACACTATGAAATACGTGCACACTCGAACCGGTCGCAGCTCCAAAGAATTCTTACTAAACTTTGCAAACTCAATAAATTGTGTGACGTCATTACAAGTTGTATTATCGAAAATTTTCAAACTTACACCGTGTAGGTGCCGTGTTTCACGTTTTCAGTCGAATCGTAGTTATGATATAGGTACTTCTGTATACGTATGTGTTCTATACTACTTTGTATGTTTTTGTAATCGTTTTTAATACAAACTGCGAAAGAGTGGAACTCTCTGCCGGCGTCCATCTTTCCCGACTCGTACAACCTGGAATTATTAAAAAAAGGAGTGATTAGGCGCTTTCTAGACGAGCGTGCTCCATCTTAGGTTACATCTCGCTTTCCATCAGATGGAATTGCAGCCAAACCCGAGCTTATTTCTACATTTAAAAAAATACCATTGAATTGTACCGTTGATCTTTTAATATACACCCACCGTTAACAAAATCTTCATTAATTGATATTAGTGTTAGGATAGAAGAAATTAAAAACTACTACAATACAACTAACATATGTACATCCCATCACTCACACGTGAATACACACGTACCCATTTATTGTTTCATTCATTTTTTCATATATATATATATATTTTTCCAGTTTCGTAACTTCTGTGTTATCTTAAAAGATAGGTAGACAGATAGGTTTACCCGTTGACACAAGTATTAAGAAAATGCTCATAGGAAGGCCTAAATCATACTAACTTTCGAATAGCAAACACTTAAATGCAGCAAACGTATAGTACATTTATATTTTTACTTATGCAAATAAATAAATATACCTATTTAAAAATAGCATTTACGTTACATAGAAACTATTACTACTAAATTTATAAATGCATTTGCAGAAAATGTAATGGTAAAATTTGACGTCGTAAACAGAATTGCCTTTATCGGTCACGTTTATTTTATTATTTCCGGAGTTTTCATTAGTCCATTAGTGCACCACCGTCACGAGATGTTACGAAATTTGTAATTAAAGTTTTGTCCCGAACTTGGGTGGCTTTTTAAAATGTCACGACGTTGGTGAGAATACTCGTCCGCGAACCATTTGGTTTTGACATGTGTCAAGCCATGTCAACAACTTTTTCATCACGAATTTTAGCGCCAAATTTTAGCCTGTCACAAAAACTGTGACGAGTCAATTTTGGCTTTTTCTTTTTCAAATACAACCTCGTTTATTTTTAAGTACAAATATATCGGATAAAGCATTCGATGTTCAAATGATAATGAAATCTTTACTTTTCCTAAATGTAACTTAGAACAAATGTTACAATTTAAACCTGTCAAATGTTTAACATATTATGAATTCCACTTTCATTTTTACATGAATTTAGTGCAGTAATCTCTATCAGCCATAAAATTTGTATACCTATTATAAAATATGTCCTATTCATCTTTAAATTCCATATTGGAAATACGGCGAAGAACGTCACCAGCTTGTAATTTACTTAACATGCTATGTGTAGCATCCAAATGTGCGCCTTGCACCCCTACTATACTCGTATTTTATCTCCCTTTGCTGCAAACTCAGTACTGTTACTTCTAACTACTTTGGCAAGCACTTTCTGACTTGTACGTTACTATTGCGCCTTCATTCCTCGATAATAATATTGTCAAACCATGTGTAGTTTTTACTTTACTCTCCTAAGACCACCTTAAAAAATGAAATAATTATTGTCTACTACTCGAAGGGTCTTAGAAAATGCGCTTGGAGTCATACATTCTATATTACCATATGACTTATATGTATTGTTACCGTTACGCAGTTTCTGCTGTTGAATTATTATCGATTGTTACTTCTACCACAACCCTTGTTTTAAAAGTAATGTTACCAAATATTACTTGATACGTACCGAAGTGCTTCCCTCGTCGCGTTAATTTTCCCTAGCAAGGGTTGCCACCGATGTCGTCGAATCGTAAACGTAATTTATGACGGCGTCGCCCGATTACCGCTGCGAGCTCCTTGCCGCCTCATTTGCATACAAATTTATACCCGTGCTAGTAGCGCTGATCATAACCTTCGACTTTCGCCGTTAGTTTCCGCCTTGCTTCATTGTGTGGGGAAATCTGGTTGTGTATAGAGATATATTTTCAATTTTGAAAAACAAAAGTTTAATTGTGCTATCATCTCCCTTAGTGATATTAAGTACACCTTTAGTTTTATCTATTTGTTACCTATTCTCCTATTTTCCCTATAGACTTTTTAAAAATAGCTTTGTCCTTTTTGAACTTTTCATAAGCGTGGTCCTTGCTTTTTGAACTTCACATAACACATCTGAGTTTCTGCCATGGTCTTCCTAGACCTAAATAAGAAGGACTCCTATCGAAATAAAAATCGATAAAACCTCTACGTTTTTGTTTTTTGTTAGTTTCTTGTAAATCGACCTACCGGTAACACGGCCCATTGAAACAGTTATCGATTCAGTGCTGTCAAAATGCACTAAGATACCGTAATACACAAATGTATAAAGGTTCGTCTAAAGCATTCGTGTTTACGTTAAAACCACTCCGCCTATCTTATATCTTTATGCTCATTCCAGTTGACACATTGTTCAGTTGTGCGGTTCCCATCGGCACGGAAGGCATGATTCCGTGACAAAGGGGTTGCCGAATTTTGGAATATTTAAACGATTGTTCATTCCCAAACAGTAAAATAAAAACGCCGATTATAGACCGATTTAATCTGTTGTCAGAGTTTCGTGTGCTAGCGTATTTGTATTGTAATTTAAACAAGGAAGGAAGAAATGACAATGAATATGAGGACTTCCTGGGAAGTATTGTATTATGTGTATATTCCCAGCTATTTTTGTCTTCAGTATCATTCGTGTGTTTGTAACATTGTAGAAAGAAAATGATTAAATGTGAACTTCTAAAACCTAACGACATTAATTTACCTATGTACCTATTTAATAGACCTAAGATAATCCAATGTTTCTTCAGCATTATCAGCATTATCAATGATTGATCCTCTGTCGGTGAAGGGTTTTCTTTTAAAAAAAAGAGCCAAATATTTGACTGTAATAAAATTAAATTTTGATCTTATTTTCATACCTCTGCAGCCAATCTACGATCATTTCAAATGTGCTGTGAGCTCCATAGACAACATAAGAAGACAAGTAACTAAACCCGAAACAATTCTTTAAATTCATCAATTAAATAACTGTTTCTTCTTCTTGTCCTGGCGGGGAAATGAACTTGAATTGATTCCTCTGCACGGTAAACGGCTATAGTACCAAAATTACTTGTGATTTAATCATATTTTCTTATTGCAGCAAGTAATAAACAGTCTCGAAATCGTACCGATGATTATTTTAATCAGGGCGAACTGTGCAACCGATGTTCTCCGTCAAAAACGTAATATTTGGAATGTAAAATTGATATTAGTTATATCAGTAAGAAAAATAATTTTTATTTAACACTATCTTCGAACCGTACGATCGCGTGTTCATAATTCTTCATTTAAAACTGATCCGAATGCTGATTCGATGAAGTGAAACTGAACAGTTGGATTCAGTTTAAACGTTCAATAGACTCGGTCATAAATATACCGCGGAGTCGCGTGAGAGCTAACTTTGTTTAACTCACCAACTTGGAAATTAACTTTTCGATGCTCACCCAAAACAAATATGGTGAGTGACATGATACTTTTCATTTATATAGATAAAATATTCCATAATCATGACGTCAGACTGATGTGTGTTTTCCAATTTTGTGGTAGTATTTTTTTCAATTCGATAAATTATTTGCACAAGTTGTATTTTGTTATTCTTTGATGCAACTCAGTAGATCGTTATTTTACTTTTGGTTTGTTTACGATTCATTAATATCATGTTTACAATCGGGAGTTTTCGTAGTTCGTGAGCGGTCGCTTAGACCCCTAATGTTTTCCGTTACAAGCCCATGTTTAAAAAAAGAACGAAAAGGCATTTTTCTCTCCAATCATATTCAAAATGGTAATTTTACAGTTTTGAGCACGTCAATCTATTAATGTGATGGGCGTTTGGCATTACCGGTTTCGTGACTCGTTCCACGGTCTTTCACGAATTAGTATTGTCTTTATGTTGTGGGTTTTTTTTTGTTTTTTTAAATCTACCTTCGTTCGCTCGTAAATGTATATTTGGAAAGACATTTCATCGGATTGTACCCTGATTGTTGATTTATGCATTTGCTCTGTTCATGACATATTTATTTGAAGCTTGAATATTTTTGGTATTGCACACGGATTGTACATTCTAAACTTTTTAAAGTTTCTTATTAATCAAATGTTCTCTCATCACAAAAAAGGTAGGAAGTACTGTCGCATTTGTATTAACCTAAGTCAGATCTTTATATACTTTTTTTACTACCAAATATTTAAAAATTATAGTTATACAATGCATTTTAATATATACATGTATTAATTATCAAACAATAATCGCTTATACAGATTACACATTGATACACATTATACAGAAGCCGACCTAATAATACGTAAAATGGAAATACATGTACAGCGCCATCTAAGCGAACATCACAGAACTACGCAACATGGTACAATTTCCATTTCTACAGTGCTGCCATCTTACCAAACATTTGAGAACGATTTGGTGTTCATGTATATCATGCTAGCTGAGCTCTTCGGTTCACCCGCGTATAATGAAAAAACTCGCACTTAGATAATTTGCAGTACTTCAGCACAAACAATATTTTTAGTTATTATCGTCTGGTATCTACGTATATTGGTTTTTGCGGCACCGGCCATACTATTGTAATTTTCCGTTATTTCCTAATCTATGCATCCAAATACAATGCTGTAAAATACAAAGTTTATCTTTATAAAATTGTTTTTAAAATGAACTAAGTTTCGTACGTAAGGCTTAAGACGCCAAGTCCAAAAATTATGCCCGTAAGTTATATTTTAATGTCAAGAAAATTCAGTATAAATTATTTATAACCCTAGGCTTTAAGGCTTATATATATAACATAATGTTTGTCACATTGTAAGTATTTATGTATTACTGACCATTATGCCACCGCAAGCATATATGTACAATTGTACATACATATTATGTAAAGGATAGCGCATTTTCTTGTCTCTTACTTTACAATTAATATTAGTCTTTAAGGCTAGCTAATAAAAATGTTTAATAATTGTAGTATATTTTTAGGTAGCTTATACAATATAGCATTTTTCATCAATCTGGCTATATCGTTGGTCGTATGTGTCTAGTGATATAGAGGTCCTGGATCGGGTACTATAGGATATTTCCAAATTAAATTTTCTAGCAGAAATTTCTAGTATCCAGTAACACGTAATCTGGACCTTTATCCGGACCATCCATTCCAAGGTGGGACCGTGTTTGCCTACCCGTTCGGGGATAACATGCTTGATGGTATTTTGATACACTGCTCTAGATAACTATTAGTATAAGGCATGGTGTGATTTTATACACGAACGTCTTCATAGCACAGGGAAATCTACCTTGTTGTGTTCCTATATTATTTTTAACAAGAAGTAATATTGATTATATTTATATGTAGCAACTTATTAACATATTTATTGTAACATCTCTTACGTCGCTCCTAAACAAATAAAAAAATATCCAAATCAAAAACACTCTGGCGCTTAATTAATTCATTGTAGTGTCCCCCTGCCTGATCTCTTTGTTGTTCCGCTGTTGACAATCCGCCATGTCAATGACGCTGTCCTATGTATTAATTACAAAGAGCACCGCCGTCCCTGTGAACATACTGCTTTTAACAACACGCCCTTAATAAATACCATTAATCCACACGAAAAAGCAGCCCTATGCCAAAGGCAACAAAGAGCAAATTTCCATGGCGATTTCCAACGAATTAGCATTCGAATAGAAATCAGGATTACAGATGTGTGATTCAATGCGAACTTCATGGTGGTAAGGTTAAAGTTGAATTTGCGTTACGCGTTGAGACAGCTGGGGGTGTGAATTAAGATATTACAAAAGGAACGCAGGAGGGGAATGTGACGCGGGCAGTGCTTAGTGTCAAGTTGGCGTGTCTTTGAAGTCTAATGTGAAGCGTTTTGTAGTGGGTAGGCTATTTATTTAGGAGGACAAGGACAAACTCGTTTATGTTGTTTAATCGTGTCCCATGAGCATTACGGCGAGCGCCGCTATGACCGACGTTAAGGGTAAATTATAGGGTTACCCTCTACTTTCACCTGTATTCTACAGTAACCTTAAAACACCATCTTCTGTTCAATCGTAGGTGCTTTGATCGAACTTTATTAACAATTCTCTCTGACCATTACATAGATATGTTAAGTCTTGAGGAACTTAAATAATTCCCATACAATTTATTCATCATTTATTGCACTCGTTTAGATGTAGATTAGAATAAGTATGGATTTTCTTCTGGACGTATCCATCAATGGCGAAAATTGGCTAGAAAAACGGTGTGAGACAAAGTATGACTAGCAAAATCGATTTTGTCTTTAAGTCTTGTTGCAAGGGTGACAGTGCAACTAACCTAAAGAATTGTAGGTGCAGTCGTAAGTTTCTTTTGGGACGGTTCTTTTGGGACGGTTCTTTTCGACAAGGCGTTTAACATCAATTGGCATCAATCGATCTTCCTCAAAGATTCTAACAGCATTGTTAACAGTACTTCGCCATTGTTGTCTTAGTTGCGCGATTTTCTCCCAATCCTTAATGGGGATGTTACTGGCGGAGAGGTGTCGCTTAACAACATCTTTATAACGTAGGTATTGACCTCCAGGTTTGCGTTTTTCCTCCTTCGGTTGGGAGTAAAAAGGTGCCTTCGGCAACCTAAGGTAGGAGATGTCCGCACCATCTAAGTTGGCCTTTGATAAGCATAGCTATGCTCGTTAACCTGGTGCGTCTTAATATCGTTCGAGATCCGGTCTTGTCATCCCATACGTAGAAGAGGTATTAGATTAGTTTATAAATTATTAGTAAATACTCTCCCCTGTACTTAAGCAGGATATATTAAAAATTTTGACAGAATCGCTGAAGCATAACATCTGGAATGTGTAAAGTTATTAATTAAATGAATTTGTGTGTAATTTTGACCACTGCTTCAACACTTGGGCTACTCTATATGGTATAGTATAAAGGTCCGGTAAAATTGGTTAATATCTTGCGTATCGTATATTTTACTTATACATAAAGCTTTATGACAACTCCTTTGAATCGCACGACAGCCTCACGGGGGTCGGTGCACCCTTTCGAATTGATTGACGTGGAGAGCACTGAAAATCAATTTCCTGCGCTGCTTGCTCATTACAACCGCTGTCGCGTGTCCTGACTCTCGAGTGCAATGTTGACATGGAACCTTGATTTATATAACTACCCTTTATGACAATAAGCTCACTCCCTATTCCAAGGAACGTAAAACATAACAGATGAAACGAGTTACTGCACTCATCTGCCTACCTTTGAGAAAATACAGTTGTGATGTTATGTATTACTGCATTGATCGCCATAATATTATATTCCACGTCATTTCAATGTTATGTCTGCGTATATTTGTTAATATCTACTCAAAATTTTTGTCGTAGTCTGCAAGCATATTTGGTACTACGTGCTCTCCACGTACCCTGTAAGTGTCCAGGCGTCAAAATATGTATTACGTATTGTAATTGTGACTCAAACCAAGTATTCTTCGAAAAATATTTAAATAATTCTATATATTTGTAACAATTGCTGTAACGGTGAAAGAATACAACAAAAAAAATATGTTTTTTTTTATGCTTCTTCGTTGCGTTACACTCTTTACAGAGTGTAACGCAAAAGAGTCATAGTATTTCCAGGCTCTGTGGCTCGCTTCAGAGTTCTGCGCCATTCTTCGCGTACTATTATCATTATTTATATTACTTAATATTTATATGCTAGAACCTAAAAAAAATGAGGACGGTCTTGTGCAATTTACAATATTTGTTAAAGTAGGTTCTGAATAAATGATCGTGCAAAATTTGTTCGACTTCAATTTTTTACATCATGATCGAAATATTTCTTTAGCATCATAATTAATTATCATGATCTCATCAGATAGATAAGGATCCCCTCTCAGAATAATACTTACAGGTCACTTATGTTATCCAAAGCATCTGAAGAGTGCCCACTTACACTTGGGCAGCTAGACAAACTAAGGTCTTAAAAATCTCATATTACGATGAAATCTGTATCAATAGTCAAACAATGAAAGAATTGCTGATAATGATTATAATAAAATAACTTAATGAGTAACGTAACCTGTAATGAGTTAAACTAGTGGTTAAGAATTCAGTCTCTCATTCCGGGGGTCCTGGGTTCAAATCCATGGCGCGCACCTCTTTATAAAAGTG
>DWEE01002192.1:0-11897 GCA_018245755.1 Parelbella macleannani
ATCGAAGGAAAAGAAGCGATGAAAATTATTACAAATGGTATGTTGTGTTGTGGAGACTAATGTACGTTTATACTTGTTCATTCTCATTATGAACATTCAACATTTTGACATTAGGTATAATTGCAAAAATATCCAAATATAATAAAAGTCATCAGTTTGCAGTGCCATTATATAATCTATAAACTATTCCAGATATAGAAAAAAGATAATATCATTTTTGTATTTTTTATATTTTCTATCATCCTTTAGTTCTTTGCTCGCGTTCAGTACTGCGCTTTAGCTTGTATGGGGTATGTAGATTTATTCTCGGGCTCGCACTATCGGCTTCCTTTGTGTTGCTCTTTTTGTGTTCATTATTTTGTTACGTTGTAAGATCAATGTTCAAATCGTTACCGAATGTAATTAATATGCTCGATAAAGTTAGTCGAATATCAACACCGTAATTTAATACCGGTCGATATAAAACGTCTGTTGGTTATTTGTTTTGCCTGCAGTTTGAAGCCGTAACTTCGTGTTGTCCTTACTCTTTATTTTATGTGATTTTATTGTAATTGTTTGTTGCGAACATATTTTTAATTTATTTATCAGGTTTAATCACTCTCAGTTTTTTTTTGTCAGTGGCGGTTTTCATCGTCACTGTCAACTTCCCTACGTAATGAGTAAGCATGTGAAAAAATAGGTGAGTATTTAAAAATTAATTAACTATATCTAAATAAGATTCCCAGGCCAAAACTGCAACATGCATTATTTACTATAAAGGTAATCTTAATATAAAGTAATATACATATTTATGTTATTATGTACCGTACGTATGTATGGACCACCATCCAGCTAAGGCCGACCGAATTATATGCAGTTTCGTTCAATAAAAAGCTTAAACTTACATGGTTAAGTCCAAATTAACGTTTTGTTTGGACTACCCACGGGGTCCTTCTTTCCGCTCATTAACCGCCAATCCCGCCCGATTAAGTCGTAACGTATTTTATAAAACCTAGTTGCGGACTAATTAAAATTTATTACCTTTTAGGGACTGGTTTTAGTAAAAACGAATAATATCTGACCGATATTTATTAAAACAGGTCATGATCGTCATCGTTATGGATCATTATAAATAAAATTTGACTAAGCGGTGTGAAGCCTACCAATCTGCACTTGGCGAACTTAGACTATGGCTTTTCCTATTGTTATTTCTAACAGGAAACCCGTCCCGTGTCCAATAGCTAAAATCATGCCACCGTTTGTATGATCTGATGAATAAATTAAATATTCCCTTATGTTCGCTTCAATGCTAAATCATGATCCGCGATTAACTTCAGAAGGTATGGTAAAATGTTTAATAAAATACTTGTATGCTAATTTCTAAGAACCGAATGCTAAAACCACATTCTAACAATTTACTATAGGAAAAGCCGAAAGTTGTCACGTCATAATAAAGGAAGATACACCGTTACAAGTTCGTAGACGGTCAGAAGTGTACCTAAAGATTCTCACGCTTCGGCACTACGATACGCATCTTTACGATGAAATGAAAATTCTATTTGTGTGTTATGTAATTGCCTTAACGCCATCCGTGGCGGCTTCGATCTGTGGTGTGGTATCGTCATTGGGTCAATTAGTATAAATATGTTTGTATCTACTATTAGAGTTACCTGAAAATGTAGGAATAAGGGTCAACCGAGTGAATTGTCGATATTTCAAAAAATATTATTAGTTAAACAACTTTTATGTAATTACACGTGTTTAATGAGAGAATATAGTATTTACAATTATTACATTTGACTAGAGAGGTTATAGTAAGAAGCGATTCTCAATTTTCTCCTGAAAATTGCCTGCTTTGGTGACGCAAAGGCTACCTAGTCACATACCATGCCCTATCTTACGCCCTTTATAAAACGCTTTGCATGTTCTATTAACTTCCCTTGCTTACTTTCCTTATACTTACACTGTATGAAATTTCATATACGTATATATATTCGGTTATTTTTTGTATAACCTTAATAAATATTTATTGTATAAATTTTTTTTTCGGATTTAAAGATAAAATGTGTATTCATTGCGTCAACCATCGGGGATAACTTTTTGGACACAAATCTCCATTTCGCGTTATGACCAAAACGAATCATTTGCTTCTGAATAACTTTTGATGCTTTCTATAGATCTTATTGCCTTAGTGATAAGAGCTATATTGTTGGGTCGATATGTTTGTGGCGGCAAAGTGTTTGTTAAGGTGTTAGATATAAAAAGTGTCAAATTGATAACGCAGTACAGTCACGTTCGGCTGGCACGGGGGTCGGAAGTCGGTTCCGTATAACTAAACCAATCAGGGCACATTGTCTCAGATAATACGCCCTGTATCGCCGCTTCTCCGTGCCTATGGACGTGAGCGATATGTACATATATTGATTCTGTATCAAAATTGTTGCCTCGTTGGTTGTAGGGTTGAAATCGCGACTGATCTCACCCCCTATTCTATAATGGAAAGTAGAGCATAAAAAGTGAACCGTGAGAGAGTACTGCACTTCTAAGCGTACCCTGTCGGGGATTACAGGCGTGATGTTGCCGATTATTATGATAACAATTTGATTGGTAATTAAGTATTTTGTGGTATTTGCTGTCTCTGTTTATAAATTTAATTGAAAATGTTAGCCCCGATAGGTACAGCAACTTTATAAGTTATGTGGAACAAGGCTCGGTCCACCATCGAACGATTTTCTACATTACCGTGTGCCACTCTATTCAAATAAGAACAAAAGAAAGAAAGACTTATCACTCTATTCGAGTATACATACGATCATTTTACTTCAAACTTTAAAACCGGTGTAATTTTTATCTTATTCACCGTAGAGAGAAAAGCTAAAAGTCAGTGAAAGTTCTATTGAGTAAAGTTCCACGTTCGCCGTTCAAGTCAGGCGACATGAAGTGTCACGTCATATAAGAGCATTATAGTATATATAAAAATGTGTGTCTGTACGTCATTTGATCTATAAGACACCGATACGAATGAGTGTTCTATATAGTTTAAAATCTGTGATGTAGTCTTATTTAGACAAGAGACATACTTATCGGATTGTTACAAAGAAATCTTAGATCGTTACACTCTTACAAAAGGTATCATCCCTTTTTAAGATTCCATCGTTGGATACGGGTTTCCTATCAGTAATAGATTTTTGTGTATTACAAGTGATCAAGAGAGTGTGACTAATCAAGTAACAATTGGTAACCCACCTTTAAGGACATTACAAGCAATATTATGAAACGAAGCTTTTCGCGACGCAACTAATATCGTTTGCTCGCGATATATTATTATTACGATTGCAACGCGCACTTACAATTCTACGGAATATTTCTTGAGGAATATCCCTTAACCCCTCGGATATTAATATAAGATTCATGCCCAACTGTCGGGCTAAAAGGGTACATAACATCGATAATCATAGACAGCTGTAATATGTCGTAAATAAAAAACATCCTCATGAATATTCATAAGTGTATCAAAGTAGAGCAAGGTACAAACCGTAGTTTCAAAGGTTCCAGGTGTAGAACTCTCAAAAAGATACGTAAAACTCATACGTGCGATACAAACTGCACAGAAGTTCTAAACTTCACGGAAAGATACTTGTCCTCGCCTGTTCTAAGATTCTAAGCTAAAGATTTTCTGCAAAGTTTTATCCTTAGAACAAAAAGGAACAAGGTGTATTAACATTTTAGTAAATACACTTCAAAAGAACAAAGAAACTTTGTTTTCGTAATATTAGCTGCATATTTGCCACGTGTAGTTCGCTAATGAATTTTGTTAAAAAACGCAAAGTGATAAAATAGTCAATTTCTTCCTTTGTACTACATTACTTGCACGTCAGGTAGCTTATCTCAGGGACCTCTTTAGAAATGCAACCGTTTCACTACTGCTTATCGCATGATTGTGTGTAAAAATTATCAGTTAAGCTTTATGACTATTAATGTGACAAGCGTTTTAAAAAAGAAAAAATTTTTTTTTTTTTTAAATCCCGAAAGACTTTTTTAAAACAAACCATAAGCTTTTTGTACAAGATTTTGTAAAAGCCGTATACAGTATTTTTTTCAAGAAAAGAGCTGCAGCTTAGTTATACTAACTCTTATAACATCCTCAGGAACGTGTCGGCTCACGTTAACCCAGTAAACCGCCGGACATAAAGTGTCAGCCCAACTCTAATAAAACTATTCTAAACTACGTTAATACAGAGTTGCCATAGTTAATGACTCTGAAATAATTTTACGTGTGGAAACTCGCGTTTTAATGTAACGTAATATTGAAGCCTACATTCCGCTTGTGTCGGGCATGTATTTTTAACGACACAGTAATAAACGGGCGTAATGACGTCATTAAGTAGTTCCGTAAAGTGTAAGTCACGAGTCTAGCAACATTTAAAGGAAGAAGTAATATAGCAGGTTATTTCTAATTATAGCAAGTTACTTTTATATTTTTAGATTTTTTTATCTTTCAATTTATTAATTACTCTTGGCATAACCCAAAATTCAATTTATTAAAAATGTGTATGACGTCTTAATGAAAATGTGGACTATGTTAAATTTTTGTATACTTACGGAATGTTATCAAGTGGCTCAGTATGTTTTTACTTAACGATTTTTATTACTTTTTGATTAGAGCAAAAGAGAGGGTAACTGTAGATAAAATAAACTAACTTTGATGTTAACTGAAATATTTTATATTCACATAATGTTTTACGAACTGTTCCACTTTTCTGACACACAAGATGTAATAATTATTTTTAAGTTCAAAATAATGCAACTACATTAGAAATGCCAATAACCAATCGCTGAAGACAAATAGCGGGATTTTCTCTCGAAGCTTACCTCAGCGCTCACTTACTCGCTCTTAACTCTATTGAGAGCGGGGTGAGAGGTTTACTGGACATTCGGTACTAGCTGACGATACCCTAATCCTTATATTTTATTAAGACGTAAATCTCCACTTATGTGTTATTATAAGTATCTACTTAGGTATGTGTAGTCAGTTTTGGATCGATGACTTGTAGTAAATTCAAGTTAGGGCTTCAGATAGCATGTTGCTACGTGATTGAGACCGACTGACCTGTAATAGTTTCAATTACTCCAAGCCATTCAGAGCTATGCACCAATCACTAATCTGGACCGTGATGGGTAGTCTCGAAGTCTCGTCCATTTATAGTAAGAGACAGGAAGTACGAGTAATAGATCCAACTATAGGTCGAAGCTCATTGGAAGTATTTGGTAGGTTGAAAATCTTTCGTTAAAAAAACTAGACAACAATCTATTTCACTGATAACTTCTCAATTTATTCAGTCTATAAGTTCTTTATACAAAGTTAAACACATGACTTATATGAATACGTTCTGGTTTAACTCACGTACGTTCTTTGGGATATGCCGAGTAGTTTCGGATCTATACAAGGTCTATTATCATGAGCTCTCGCCGATTGCAGCGAAGTCGCTACTTCAGTGCAATGGACGGTACATATATAGTCACGTGTATCATGTGTAACTCACTCACGGGATTTAATAGTAACAAGTTAAATATTATTTGAAGCCGCCTAGCGAGTGCTACTAAATTTGCACTTGTGACATCCACAATATATCGAATATATTGTAGCTTCTGCATACAAAGAGGGTGAAAGGATTAGTCAATCAGCGTTGATAACTCTCTGATTGCTCAGCGTACGCCGGACGTATAGTGGTTGAGTGAATACGTTGCTCGGGAAGGTTCCTTTCATTTATCCCCTTGCATAGCGATTAGAAAGGCATGCTTCGTCTATAGAAACTAAAAACAATTACATCACTCTTAGAACTCCTTACGTAGATGTATAGATATATCTTTCCCCAGCAGTAGAACATGTGAGTTTAATTGTATAGTTTCTTTGTAGTAACTTCTCTATCCCATCAGTAACGGGTATGGGATAAAAATTTCTCAAATGCAGAAGAACGAATTATTTTAATTAATTTTTCAAATAATTTTTTTAAATGCATAACATTCCCAACTGTCACACATTCAGTTACCTAACTTATATTGATGTTAAATAGACATACAAACAAAACAAACTCGAACACGAAATTTGTATACGGATCAACGAACTGAGAATCTTTAATAACCTTTTAAAACATTACGAAACGACGACACTTTTGGGCACTCATCAATCAAATTCCATTCTGTCGTTTGTTTCTTTTATGGCTGGTCGTTGTAAATTTGTATCTTTTATTTACCTTCTAGTAAGTGTCAAGATGCGTTTCACACATCAACACCTATTTGTCGAAATCATAGTGCATACAGCTGTTAGAAATGACAAGTAAGTATTAAAAAGTGTTAAAAACTTCTGTATTGGGCTTTACTTCATTGTCTATATGTATGTCTACCTATATACTAACTAGATTTTAAATAGACAATTTACTGAAATTGTTTATTGTTGAAATCGCTTACCTACTGAGTAGCAGATTCCATTACCTCTCAAATCTGGTTCAGTTTGACTTCCTGTTTAGGTGAACATGACGACATCAAATTTCTTGAATTCCAAAAACGTTCCAAAACGACAAGTAGAAATTTTCGTAAATTCAAAATAAACATAATAGTATCACGTATCTTTCAATGAACCTTACATTATATCTTAAATTACATCTGTAACTTTAAAAGGTTATTTTTTACATTGAATTTCCATTACTACCCATATTTTAAGTACTAAAGCACCATTTCTTAGATGATTGTGTCGAGGTATTAAGAGATTGGGAGGGAATAAGACAGGAGGGGAACCTGTCTAAATCGTAGGGATAGGGTCTGCGGATGATAGCGGGTACGACTTCAGTCCTCTGAGTTAAACATGGTCAAATGGTAAGAACTGAACAGTTGATTATTCGCAGGCTAGTTTATTAATGACGTTTAGAAAACCTAATATTATTTTTTATACATACGTATAATTTAGCTCAAGTATTAGTTAGTATATGTATATATAGGTGACATCAGCTGTCAACACTATGAAGACGAGAAATTGTTTTTCGTACAAACGTAAAAATCACCGAACTTATTTCTACATAAAACTATATCTGTGGTCGGAACGGCCTTTGAAGTGTAAATTACACGAATCTGGTAATTGTGAACAATGTAATTTTATGAATTCATGCCTCAAATTTGAAAAACACGTTCGTAACTAAGCAGCAATTCAATCTGTCGCTTTATAAAGACTTATTTAAAGCCACAATACACATACCAATTAATTAATTAGTTAGAATACACGGGAAAACTTTCTTTTCATGTGTTAAAAGTTAAAATTCCATGAGAAGCAAACATACTTAGTGTACTTTCGGAAAGTGGAATTGCTATACGTATTTTAGGGGATTTTGAGCTCTAGTGTAGACTGTAGAAATTACAGTACATAGTTTTGATTGTAATGCTCATTGATTTGGGCGGAGTTTTAAAACCCTTAGTACCTACTTAAGAATTTTTCTAATACCGCTATTATTTTTATATTGTGTCATAGATTGTAGCCATTTAAAATAATATTATTACCTGTACACGTTCACAGCACACAAAAAAAAACACAGATAGAGTTCTAAATTTATATTTAATTTGGCAACATGCTTAAGAGTAGAACCCGCCACCCTCTGCTCGGTAGATCCCAGTTACCCCAATGATAGCGGATCTAACATATATTTGCAAGTCTCTACTTGTATAATGAATACCTCTACCAAAACAAACAATACTAATATATTAATTAAAATATAAATATTTACGAAAATATTCACTAAAATGAAATAAAAATATTCACTTCACCTTTCATATGTACATACTAAAAAAAGATATTTAAACCATTTTCATAAGAAAAGCTATTGGAAAGATCCAATCGCTGATAATAAAAGTTAGTAGATTTCGCACAGAGTCCCCACTTCGGTTCGTACAAAGCCCGCGGCGCCTCGGTCTAAATTTGTACGATTCTGAAATACGCTTACTCCGACACATTATCCCCTTTTATGACCTATAAAAGTCAGGCGAAACATACTACATTTGCGGGACCAACATTACACCAGAACCTAATATAAGCTTCTTTATCGCTTCTCCACTCCTAATACTTTATCGTGCAATGCATAGATTTTTCGGCGATTTGTATTCGCCCTCGCCAATAAAATGTTTACGTTCCATTTTATTATCAACGCGTGATGGTTCTGCTAATACGAAAACTTTTATTATAATTCATAAAATACAATGACCAGTAAAAAAAATATGTCCTCATGAACGTGACAATCTAAGGAGTTCCGCAGATCTTAATAGTGCCATAAAGTTTATGGGTGAATAGTCATTGAATGTAAATTCATTTAACATCTGGCTGTGAGATTAAAATTTTAATCATCTACTGTCTGTAATTTATGTTAATTGCTTACAACGTTGTCTTAAATATTCAAATTTTAGATAGATATAATAGTATTTTTTATACCCCAGCTCTTGTGATAAAAGCGTTTATATGACTAGTGTCAGATAAATGAATATAGGTACGTATAAAAAGCAAATCAAATTAAAACTAATATTAGGATATTAGCGGGCTAATGATCAAAAATACCTTAGTCGTTAAAACATCACACAAATCACTAAACATTGTAGTAAATACATGAGAAATCAAAGAAAACGTTTGTATAAATCAATCTCGTCAAAACAACGCTTGCTCCATATTTCGTAAGCTGTATCGTAAGATGACATCAAAACAAAGAAAGTGTTTCGAAACGAAACTCATGTTTAATTATGAACTTTATATGATCTTTGTTGTATCTGAATGTATGATACACTAAATGTTCAACGTCTCTGTTAGTTTCATTGTGTTGTTTGGGGCTGTCTGTCGGTGCGATTTTTTATAATATGTATTGGGTTATTTGTAATAGTAATCAATTACTAGAAAACTTACAATTGGTTACGTTATTGGAAAAGACTATTATATTCCTTGTATTATGTAGGTATGTACGTTTGATATTGCACAGTTTGTTATAATAAATAATTAGCTAGATTTTGATATAAGTTCATTTTACAGCAAATACACATACCTATAACGTAGGTACCTTATCAATTTCAGTTTTGTCTGTATCAAAAACATCACAACGAAGAATTTTGTCTTTATTAACCATAATAAGCGTCAATAAAATGAACTGTTAATTTTCTCAGCGAATCAAAGTAATAACAAAAACCAAAAGGGGAAGGCTCTTTAGGATATTATTACAATTTACCTGCCGTTGTTGGCTCATATTGCGTAAATGAAATAACGCACTCTCCCTCGAGACCGGATTTCAGCGTAACATGAAACAAGATTATTCATCTGTAATAAATCACTTCACGCCATCATATTTGTCCAACCGTTGTCTATGAGCGAGTCGAGGGAACAAAATAATACAATTTTTCCTTTATTTTAGTACTAAATATCATTTCCGAAGAAGAATCTATGTAGGTACACCCTTGTCTACTCCCCTATTCATGGATAAATCTTTACCAGTCACAAGTCTGCTGGAATAGATGTTTCAGAAATAAACAGTGCCTTTGTTACTGATTTCTTTCTATTTGTTTTATATTAATCTACATATATATACATAAATAAAGAACTCAACGGAATGTTTTGCGAGTGTACACATGATTATATACATACTCGTATGTATCGGCTTAACTAATGCACGTTTTTAAAGGCGCCATCCCGAAAAACGTACGTGAGTTAATCCGGTACATATATAATCAACTCTATTGAATTAATATTGTATTGGTCTGGTTACAGGCCATTCAAAAAGCGATCATTAAAACAATTGAATATCGTCAAATAAAGCCCTACTTGGGTTGATGGCGCCTTTTCTAAGATTTACGGAGTGAAAACTGTATGTAAAACAAAACAGTGTTACTATAAAAATTAACAGCCAAAATCGCGCACAGTTAGAACTATTATATAACAGGCTACTAATGTAGAAAATTCGAGTAGATTGGCCTGAAAGACTTCGATTTGAAGAGAAATATAGTTGTCCGCTTACACTGCAACAATGACCCGGGTACTTTAGGAAGTCCAGCAAGCAGCTTTGCCATCTGTTTACGTCTGCGAGCACTCGGCAATTTGATTATACATTTTTTGGAATTCCTTTTAAAATAAAAACTTTTACGACACCCAATATTTCATTCATCAGAACTAAATAGAATTAGCGAAAGCGTTTTATATTTTTAGTCACCTCGGTGAAGCGTTGAGAAATAACGCCAATGATAAAATTGTTTTTTTTTTAAGTTATTAGGATATATAATTTCAAATCGGTGGTATATAAATAAATGCGCACGTATAAAACTAAATTATGTGCTGGCTGCAGTTGAACACAAAGACGATTCCGCCTAAAATATCTAGCTAGAACTCCAGTATATGCATAACGCAGACGGAATATAGTATATAGTACTACGGAATTGGTTGTCATATGACTTTTAATATACATGGCAAAAACACAGGCATTGCGACCAAGTTAAAAGTGTAGCAGAGCACACTTGATATGTGGTTCAATAATGTTAAGATTTCAACATCATCAATAACATCATCGGCTTTTCAGCCTCGTGTGTTTCACTGTGGGACCTCCTCTATAGGCTCTCGCAAGGTGTGCTACAACACGCGTTGGAGGCAATGATGTCAAAGAGCCTGGATCGTAGACGTTAAAAAAGAGATGTTGTTTCCAATTTACCAATAGTAAAATGATTTCATTCAACTTGTTCCATACCCATTCCATAATTGAGTGAGCGAAGTTTTTTAAAAGTTCTCACCTCACTACATGACATCCACATTTAGCAAAAACATGGATAAAAAACCTTGCAGACTTTAATAGTAACCCGTCATTAACCGGGTTACCGTGGGAATGCAAAAAAGTGACACTTGACCCCATAACAGATTCATTCACGAATTTCCTGCGTGCGACGAAACCGCATACGTGCACTACCTGTCCACATGTATATACAACATGTAGAAATCAACTAGGTACTTACAAGAAATGAGCTTCTTTCTCGCCATCCGACTTCGCCTACCAATGCTAACCGTTTCCACACCTGGTTATGACATTTATATCATAGCAAGAAGCCTAGTTGATTTCTGCGAGTTATGCTATAAACATTCTTCTCCGTCTATGTTTTACACTAAGTCAACTTTTATTTATTATTCGTTCTGTAAATAATTATTCCTTTATTTTCGATCGAATACATGCAGTGAATCAGTGAGAGATTTATAATAGAAAAACCTTTTACTGATGTGATTTCCGCACGGACCTATTATGATTCTGCGCTTGAATGTATTTATTATTAACGCGTTTCTGGTAGAGAAGCCGTACCAAGAATTTATACATACCTACATACCATAGACGCTATTAAGGATCGTACTTGCGGGTTTTCTCTCTATTATTTGGAATATCGGGTTTAGTAGAGATAACAAGAGCTAGTGTCCATACTCTCCGGCGAGGGCACAAGGATAAGTGGAGGTCAAATGGGATACATTATATTTTGTGGCTATCGAAGCTGACGCGTTAACGTACTCGTATACCCACCTATTTTGGATAAACTTTCTGAGATTGTTTTAGGAATGAACGAATGAATGAACCAGGAGAACGAACGATGAATTAATATTACATTACACAAAGGTTGATGATAAAAATGCTTGGTTAATATTAATTTGCCACTTAGCAGTAGTAATACCCCAGTTCTGGTTTCACCTTCCCGGTTCGTCGCTCTATAGTTCCAATGCTGGTAAATTTTACTGTGACCATGACTGAATGCCATATGCGTTTTTAAAGTAATTCCACTTGCTATAATGGTAAAAAAAAAGTGCGAGAAAACTTACATCTCTTGGACATGTGGACATGTCTAATGGGATGATAGCCATAGAAATACATATACATACA
>DWEE01002193.1:0-11897 GCA_018245755.1 Parelbella macleannani
TTAGTCATTAATGTATTCATTTAATCAAGTGGAAAATTAAAAATATTAGATCCTTATCATATTACGTCGAGTTAAAATGTTAAAAGTCCACACAAAAAAACGGACACTCGCTATTGTTCGCTTTAACATACATTGGCAGTAGCGAACCAAACATGCGCAATATGTTTTCCTTTTACTTATCCTGAGGGCACTTTTGATACATTAATACTCTATCGTTAATAATTAATCGACATCACTATAAATCCTTCCACTCCAACTGACTTTCTAGTTCAAGTATTTATATGTACATATATGTACTTTTACCGCGCACTTGCAAATTGTGGAATATGAAATGTTTAGGGTTCGCTATAACATATGGTTATACAATTGTATCGTTACAAAGCTCCATCAAGGAAAGCAACACCTCTGTAACCCCTCCGATGCTGCAAATGTCTATATACGGCGATGACCATTTAGCATCAGGTGGGCCGTCCGAATGTTTGCCTTTCCCCTTTAAAAAAAAATTATTTTAAGTCCGACTAAAACTAATATTAATTACGTAAAAGTTGCAGGGTAGTCGAATAAACCGTAATTTATCAGTGTTTGTCTGTTATTCGACCTGATCGGACGTCACTAGATCTTGCTACGAATAAATTGTGCAATTGTAAGTATTAAGTATTTAAGAAAATAAAGGTGTGCTATTTCTATTATTTAAACCTACTTTTTGCACTATACAAAGCACCTTTAGTATCAAACTACTATAGATTAATATGAAGGGCAAACCACTGAGCTATGAGAAATTTTAATAAACTTTAACTTATCCTGTAAACTTGATTATCCTGTTTCGATAGCGCTTTGAAAGTCATTGCAGTGAGAGCATATAATTATTAATAAAGGGACCTCATTTTATATGAGCTATATACCTGGGAAGATAAAATTATAATTAAATCGATATACAAGTTAGGAGCATTTTTAAATTCTGTATTAAGTCTCAGATGATACTGAAATGGTAGACAGAGAAAACAAAACACCGTTCTCTGAAAGTAAATTGCACGTGAACGATTAACATTCTTAGGAAACCTTTATTGTTATATGATAAATTAAAGCCTCGCCTATCATTAAATGATAGGTCAGCGTTTCACCTTGATTCTGCCTAATGGAAATCTGGAAAGGTCCTAATCCAAAGGATGGTCCTAGAAAAAGCCTATTCATCCTTAATTGGAAGAAACCTAGGTCATGTGACGGGAAACAGAGACCGATATGACATTTCAGCCACCTGGATTACACACTATGCTCCTTTTATGCCTTATTGGCGTGTCATATACGTAATTTTTATCCTCTGTCATATACGTCACTTATCTGTCACATACTATAAACTTTATACGTCATTATTTGTCACTTGTCATATACATCACCCTTTACCCGTCATATACTGGAAACTACGTGCCAGTGTTGTAGCCAAAGCCTAAAATAATTCACATATAACTATAAAACAATCGATCTACGCGTGTACGTCGTTTCGTTACTTAGAACCTTGTGGCTTCTGCTGGTCCCCCTGTAGGTAATGATAGTTGATGAATCGAGCGCCTTGAGTGATCTGAACATAAGAGAAAAAAACTACTAAACATATTTGTCAACTAACACTAAATAAATCATAATAATACTACCTTGAGACAACTCAGCACGATCACCTGATCTCCAACTAGATTCTGTACGATTTGATTTACGTACATATAGCTACATATTACGATTACAGGCTTAAAATTACTTTACACCCAGAATTACACAAATACTCGTGTTCATCACACAAATATTGGTCCCGATTCGAAATCGAACTATAACTCGTTGGTGTACATATTGCAAATAAAAAGTTTTCTTTCTTTCTTTCGAACACACAGTCTCTAGCCCAACAGTAGCAGTCATTGATGATCATTAGACACTAGATCAAAAGACCGGTTTATGTATGAATAAACAACATGTCATACGCATAGCTCTAAACTAGGATTCGGAAATGTTTGTAAGGAATTCACACATGGAAAGGTACACAAATACACACACACAACGTGTAAATAAGTAAATTTAGCATTCAAGTACGAGTTAACCTATCCTTCTAATTACGAGTTAATCTATCCTTCAAATACGAGTTAATCTATCCAGTTAGATACTGGCTAATAGGGAAGTATGTACTGACGTACGGGTATAATAGGAATCGACAATAGTAGAAAAGCAGGCCAAGTCTGAAAGGACAGAGGCATTTGACACTTGGTACCCTTTGCCTACGCCGTAAGGGATCTGGTTTGGTGATACGATATTAAAAATATCTATTCAATCGGAAATTGTACTCGTAAATACTACTCAAAAGGTTGGCATTACACGACCAAAGCATCAAATAAGTCCTGAAATTAATGAACTCAACTTGTCATAATACCGAAATAGTAAAAAAGTTTTTTTGCTCTATTCTCATATAACAACTTTTGTAAAACACACAAGTCACCCTCAAGTCAACCCTCAAGATCACAAAGTTTGCAAGTCGTAGTTAACGTGTCAAAGACTAATCACCTATATGAGCAGAGAGTATTCCAACAGGGTGGTAATCCAGGATTAAAAGATGGTCTACAAAAATTACTGCCGATATATTGATAATTCCATCACCTGTGCACAAGTATTAGTGAAGTGGCAGGCGAAGAGCAGCATGTTCCTGGGCTGCACCCGCCACGCGAACCTCATGAACATCATCGAGTAGAGCGTCAGAGCTGGAAAGAATAGCATACTTGGATAAATTGACACGGAGTCCCCTACTACGCTTACCGCACAAAATTTTGGTTAGGTATTTTAAATTGTTTTTTTTTTAAAGGTTTGTCGTTTTTTATCAGCAAGTTTACACCACCAAGAATATCAGCGAGATAAATAGGTATGTATAAAGAAAGTCAGGTTTCCTTCTCTGGATGTGTGGAGAACTACTGAATGACGCTCAAACTCGATGATTTAATGTTATTTAGGAATATAATAACATGTAACGTAAAGCTTTATATAAACCTAATATAATCAAAGAATGTGTATCTGAATCTGCTGGCCAGCGATATGCGAAATTAGATCTTAGATGCTCAAAAGCATACATAAAAGACGTTATGTTATATTTCCTAAAATCCTGTACTCTACAAAATATACCTTTAGTACGTATATATTTTCGTGACGTAATTTAACCAAGATCTCCATGTTTTGTAAAGTTCCGTACCAGGATTAGAGCCCATAACCCGAGAAGAGGAGGGACTAGAAGACAAACCATTAAGCTATCAGTGCTCACTCAATAAACAGTATTGTATACCTAATAAATAAAAGGATTCATTTTCACAGTATCGTGCAATGTCCACTTGATTTTAATTGTCTCAATAAAATACTGAATTAATGTTCGTATCACAGAATTATCAAGTTATCTTTAAAACAATCTATAGACGAAACTTACAGGTTAAGACCGCTTTTCTCCTCTTTTGATATATACATATATGTAGAAATAACCATATATGTTTTTTTATGGAAGTAATTACAGTCACGAAAATTGCTCCACGCACTGATAATAGGAGTAAAAGTTGTGATATCGTTATAAGTCCTTTCGCCACATTTATCTATATATTGTAATGTCTGTCTGTCGTTTCACAATATTTTTTGAGCATACCATTATTTGCTCTTTGCAAAATCTAAAACGTTATGATAACGTTTCGATCGCACACCGTTGAGGGAACTGTATAAATCTGAGAATATCCACTTAATTTGTACGAAAAGTTATCAAGACATTTTATCTTCAATTTATGTCAAGGACTACCAGATTGAAATATTAACTATCAATCCCATTCCTGTTGCCCTAATTTGTAGGTAATAATCATAATAATTATTAATAATATCATTTAATAATATCTTTATCGTATAATATCATACTTTCATACATACAGACCTGACATGCTTCACACAAACTCATATCACGCACTTCACAGCAGTTACTTATCTTATAAAAATTATTAATAATATCAATGAAGATTGCGCCAGACCAAACTCGTATTTGTTGACTTTAGAATTAGCTCCGCTTATCTCTATTCACACATAATCTGTACTACAAAGTTATCATTTATTTACATTCCTCATTGGCATGTAACTGATAATAAAAAGTCCACACATAGTACAAGATTCCTACTTATTTTATAATATGGTGTTTGCTGATATATAGTGGAAGCAAATTTTGATATGCTACTACTAATTCAGAGGGACTGAGTGTGACAGACTATGGCCTTAACCGTCTCAATATGAGAAGAGACCCATATTCCAACAGTGGAATGATAAACGAGTTGATTATTATTATTTTATTTTTACTACTAATAAATGGTTAACAATTAGGATTAACAGATTGCCGAGATTGGCCCTGATTCTTCCGGCTTACATAAAAAAGCTTCTCATGTAATACAATTATAATCATCATTATCAACCTGTCTCACATTTGTTCAGACAATAAAATAACAAAATCCCTATCATTGGGAATGTTGTCCAGATGCTAGGATTGCCATAATGTCACTATAAAATAAATTTTAACCTATTTCAAAATTATTGGGAGAAGAGCTTGTGTGTATAACTAAAAACAAAAATAAAGGGAATTTGATCTAATTTCAATTGTTACAATACAATCATCCTGCATGTATAAGTACTGTACAATACCTCACTTCGGTTCTACCTTGCTTTGCTCATTGTTTTTTGGAAACATTCATACGAGGTCACCGGACAGGACACTACACAAAGAAAAGCCATGAAATGAAACAGAAAGACATTGACAAAGAAAATTATAAGTTATTACAAATTTGTATGGCTGGTCATTATGACTGACCTTAAGTATATTGCATGGATCTTTTTTAGGCAAGGTCAAAAGTAATGTGGCTGATTGGTATATGAACAACCAGTTTTTGTGGCATGTAGAATCCAAATAACCACATGTATTTCTCTGATTAAGTAGGCTTAGCAGTGAAGTATGCTTCCACATCTCACCTATTAATTATGCCAGAGGAATAGGGTGTGGGTATATTGGCATACACCGGACACAAATCCATATGCTGAGCTACTTATACACACATAAAATTATATATGTATAGGCTTAACCCACATGTGCTTTACAGAATGGCCCAATTAGTTGGCCCAATGTAGTAATATACATATATAGCCAATGAAATACTTTAAGGACATCAATGTGAGCAAAGCCACAGGTAAAAGCTAGTCTGATATATATATAGTAATACAATTAAGTAAATGTAGCATTTACTTAATTTTAGTAGTCTACAAATATATGGAGCCTATATTGAAAAGGAATAAAATAATTTATGAGATTGACCAAAGACATAGCTACCTCTGAGAACTAACGAATTCCTCATGTCATTTATTGTATCTATTCATGGCTCTCTCTATAATCTTTTGTGTTATTGACTCCCGAAGTTTAAATAAAAATCAAATGACAAATGTCCTTATTTGGTACAAGCCTTACACCATATTATATGAAAACACAAATTCTCAATCTCGCTTTTCTTTTTAATCTATTTGTCTAGTTAAATGGGTTATAAACTGATAAAAAAGGGATATAAAACTCGTAAATGTGTTTTGATGTTTATTGAGGCTATTCAAACTACTATTTCCTCAGATAATATGACAATTACTGATGTGTATATTGTAATAGTAATTGTGTAGTTTATAGTGTTATAAAAGGGTATGTTTGTTTACTGTGCAGCTTTAGTCACATAAAATTGTGACTTCTTCAAGAAATAAACTTTAGTTCTAGGGTAGAAACAAATATTGTAACTGATTACTATTGTCTGTCAACTTACCAAATGTCATTTTGCCACTAATAAAACTAGGATCTTTCCTTGTGTCTGCTATAGCCGCTAATGGTATTCCCCAGTTAGCTACTGGACCCCAGAAGTGGGTGCTGAAATATTCAATATACATTTTATATTAAAATATTATTTAAAATATTACAAGTACTCCATGTTCTTGAATATTTTACACAATAAATATTCTAACTAAAACCTTTAGTCTGTTAAAAAACCAGATTGTTGACTGATTTTATAATTACAGTTGTTCATTTATGTTGTCCTGTCAGACTACATTGACGGCATTTAGGACCCTTCATCGTAGCATTCCAATACAAAATACCTAATTACATTTCAAGAATAATAGGCCATTTGATATTGGTTGGATCCTTGGATTATAAATAAAATCACTATAGAAAATTATATGATGCATTTCCCTTCATTTTATTAATCTTTTTATTATAATCAATTAATCTGAATACAAATTTATTAAGAAATATAGTACGCACCTCATTAAATACTCCCGAAACTCCTTACTTTTCAACTGGTCAACCAACTTTTTCGCTAGTGCACTCATTTTGACTGAAAAAACAAAAACTAAACAATTATTACTAAATCCTAATTAACTTATGCACGCATGTACAACACTCAAAATTGAAGTCATTTTTTAAGCCATAAATAATTCGTAACGATCATTATTATGATAAATAATTCACGACTTTAAATTTTGTTTACACGTACGTAGATGTAGGAACTATAGATTCATCAAACAGGATAAATAAACGTTTGTCGTGCCAAGACTAACAGTCAATAATTACGGAAATGTAACAATGTAACCAAAGTGAAGGGTTTTATGTAACAAGTAATATAGAATTTATATCAATTTTCTTAGGAATAAATTACGTATTCTACTGTTACGACGGATGTCAAGGTTAGAATGCTAACTCGTTTTATTAAATCACACATTCTTAAATAAAATTCAACAAAGTATTTATATCATACCTGCTATTTACTTTTCCTGAATCTTAATAAAACTAATCAATAATTAGATTTTTGGCCTGCTGTCCAAACCTGCGAACTAGTAATTATATTATTCTATATTCCAATGTCACTGTCACTGATAAAGGTTACATGATAACAGATTTTTAAAGTTGTATTGCGTTTTGTATTTGCAACTTATTTATAACATTACTCCACATTGGACAAATTATATTAGTGTACGTTAGGTAAGTATAAATTTAACTAAACTGGCGTCTACACTAACACTAAAAATCAAGCTAATTGAAATTATTGATCTGTAAATACCATAAGTGTAGAAATGAAATATGCACTAAGCGGGAATTTTTGAAGTGACTTGATAGCACCCAGAATTTTCAAATTTATCAATGCAATACAGAATTTTAGTATAAAATTTTAGACCTAGATAACAGGCGATGTTCAAACTCAGGAGTCATGTTACATAGTACATACTGCCTACTTATTATTGTATGTCATGAAATCAGACAATATCATTGTTCTGAACGATCGTTTGTGTAATACTGTACTAAGCCAAGCAACAAAACAACGCAGCAACACGAGACTTCACTGTAAACGTCAATCACGCTTTACAAAATGAATAACAATAGGCTGTAGTAAATTGCTTAAAAATGCATAAATAGATACATTATGGGATTACTTCGCTTTCTCGTAGCTCTATATTTATTAGTGTACATAGTTCTTTACTTCGGTCTGGTTGGTGGACTGTTATATGTGCGAAGTATTCTCGAGACTAACTACAAGTATGCATTATAGTTATTGTTGTTGCTTTTTATTATTTTTCTATTTGTTTTACTGAAATAGATATTTTAAAAATCGTCAAGCATGCAGAAGTGTCACCTGTATGATGTCTATATTGTCTATTCACTTTCATTGCTATTCATTTTTGTGGATTACTCTGAGATCTCTTGCCTTCAATTTCATAATTAATCTAATGCGATCTTTTTCAGTGAAAAACTAGAAGCATTGGGTTACATAATAAGTGCAGACGAATGTAGATAAAAACCAACATAACTAATTAATATTTATTAAAAATGCAAGGCACTGGAAAATGGACGGCATGTGAAACAGTCACCTTTATTCATATTATTTGGAATGTCAATACACTAATTTCATGTTGAGATTATTGATGTATCTAAACAACTGTTATTCTACATGTCTATTTTAAAGTTCTATTATTTAAACAAGGGTATTGTATAATATTAACAATTAAATTATAGAAATAAAATTAAGGACCCAATATGGCTTATTCAGATTTTGAGCTCTGACTAAATTAAGACATATTTAAAAGTGTAAAGTACTGAGTAACATAGCATTTATCTGTCATTACATCACATGTTGCTTAACACCATAAAAACGAAATGTAATGGTGTAAAAAATGTACCAAAAAAGGATCCCAGAACTTTTGGAAATAAAGAATTATGAATTAGATTCAACATCAAAATAATATGTTAAAATTTAGAAATTAATTGCACCTAAATTGGTATTGATATAACATCATGTTACTTTAAAAAAATAATTGACGAAATTATGAACTACTATAAATACAAAAGGTTAAATCTAACAATAGTAATTGTTTTTTAATGTCTTTCTCTTAGATATCTCTTTTGAAATTTTAATATGTTAACAATATTGAACATAAATTCAGAGCCCAAATATAACCCCAAACATAAAATATTGTTGATTGCAAAAATTGAAATGTTATCAGAATAACCTAGGTTGTGTCCACTGTTTGCTTTTGGGTGAGATAAGTTGCCATAACAATAAAATTATATATCATTGCAGTCTATACGTATAAATTTAAAAAAAAACGTATGAAACAGAATTTTAAGCTAAAACATAAAGTTGTATACTTAAATACATTCTTATGTTTTCAAAATGAATGTAAACTATTACAATAGAAAAGGTTACCCCTAGGTGAAGACAATTATCTGTATTTATGTTGATGTCTACTTCTCATAATCCCTTAGTATATTATGGTGATATTTGGGCTGTAAACACACAAGTAAAAAAAGAAATAGGATTGTTAGCAACAACAAAAAAAGTTATTATAATGTTATAAATAAATAATAAATAAATACATACAATACATTATGTAAATAATCGTTATGTCCAATTTGACTTTGAAAAGAAACATCAAAGTGAATATTTATATTTTCACAACACAAATTGATACAAAATTCCAAAACATGATTGTACATAATAGTTGTATAACAAATAATAGTAATGATAATAACATAAAAACTAATTATTCTCACTATATAAAAAAAAATTAAAACTATCGCAATGAGATTCATATATAAAAACCATTTAAAAAGAAGTAATTGTAAACATTAATTAAGTAATTTTATAATTAACACCAAACAATAAAATGGTATAGTCAGGGAAAATATGTGATTTATTTTATTACCATAAGATCGTTTTTCTTAATTCTTCAGATCACTGTCATAGTGCAAGTCATCTCGTACAATTGTTCCCACACAAATTACATAGTTTTGTGCATAATTTTCTTATTTTTAATCCCTATAGCTCTTTTGCTAGCAATAAATGTCAGTATTGAAGATATTATGATATGTCTTTTCTCATTCTCTCATTAAAAAAGATAAAATATTCAAAAGATACACACAATTACACAAGCAATAACCTTAGTTAATCTTTACTGTGTTGTAGTCGGCAGAAACATTGTGAGGTCCCCATAGAAAACTAAAAGACTACTAGGAATTACCTGACATACATTTGTGCAATTCAGTCTTCTACTTGTAAGTTAGGGTCAAATAAAAAATCATCTGTGAATATTACTATACCAAGGTATTACAAAAATACCTATGAATATAGATTAGCTACAATGATTGTATATTTTATTAACACTTTCATCCCTTGCAAAGCCGATTTAAACCCATAAGTTTTTTAAATACTTGTAGGTTAATCAGTTACTTAATGCATAGTTCTAAGGCCGACAGGTGCAACTGTTCTTTTACTGAAAACACTAGCACATACTAAATAGTCTCACACTACAAATAAAAGAAAAAAATCTAATTGATTGAATCAAATAATACACTCCATTATAAAGCTACCAAAAGTAAATTTCATTTAAAGTAACTTAAAGTAAGTCTCATTTAAAAAATTAAATTGTACATGTTAGCTGTATGAAGTGAAATATAGCAACATATAGAGTTAAACTAATTTATAGACATATTTATAATAAAAAAAATTCATTAGTACACTATTAAAATGGACGTAAATCAATCGTAATGTATTGTAAATCTTATTGTTATACATTACATACCAACAAAAATAATTTCCTAAACTGATGTAATTACCTATTTAAAATATTGGTCAAGCCAAGGTCACCGTATCAGTCTGCATTCAGTTATCCTCTTGATCTAAGTGCTTGAGCCATAAGAAGACCTAAGCCCTTACATCAAGTTACCAGTGTTAAACATTGTTAAAAATTGCCATTTGTCAAATACATAATAATAGATACCTTCCATTTTCAAATAATAGCCTGGATTGAACAATATAGGATACAAATGGCCTTACCGAAGCTTGAACAATACAAACAATATGGCTAGTATGACAGCAAAGCTGCTCTGTATGGCGGCGGCTCCCGCCAGCCGACACTTGAACATGTCTATACGGGTCTGCTTATCCGATATGATATTCTGGAACTCCGCTTCGACAATCTGCCCGTCGTAGTATGTGATCTCATCTTCAAAGGGGTATTCATATCCTTGCAGGCATTCACACTTGTAGCCGCCTGCTTCAAAACCACGACCAAGGATAGGTACACACTGGAAGTAAATTAAAAATTATAAAGTGTGGTGTAAGAAAAAGAATAGTTATATCACTAAGCATAAAGGTTAAATAAAATTTAAGACAATATGTCAGGTCAATATAACCAATAAGCATATCTGACCAGGATTATTACTATAAGATGTCTTTAAACTTTGGACAGGAATTATTTATTCACCTCATTATATGCCAATATCGGATAGGATAGTGGGAAAGGAAAAATAGTTTAAAAAAGTAGGATTATAACAAAATGTATACTTACATAAGAAGAACTTCTGTCACACTTGTCAGTGCCCTTGAATGCATTTGGAACATAGTACTTGTCTGGGCATTGGTTGATGTCCAAAGACAACAGAGACATAGTCACAGCTACCACACCCCTGTAAACATTTTTTTTTTTAAATGATGGATCCACAATACTATACCAGTCACTATGTTATTTATTTAAAGGGGTAAAGAAAACTATAAAATGAAAATATCAAAAGAAGAACTAACGACTAAGTGCAACAGCAATATTGCTAAAAATCATTTGAATTTCTTACACTGACATGAGAAAGGGAATTGAATTCAAAACAATCAAATATTGGCCACTACCTAAAATGTTAATATTATACAAAGACGTTAAAATATTGAATGTCAGCACTTCAAAGATACTGAATAGTTTAAATATATATTTAACCTTCATACTCACTTGAATTCCAACTTGTCCTTGACACTGTCCCAGCCAAAGAAAGGTGCTGCATATGTAATGGCCCACTGCTTCAAATGCCCATCACAGTCATAGTAAGGTCTGGTCCAGTGGCCATGCTGCAAGTTAGCTGCACGATAGAAGGTGGGAAATCTCTCATACTTCTTCAGGTATCTGCCAACTTCGTCGTCACGTATCTTCATCTTCAGAAAGAATTTTTCCAGACTGTCAAAATTGGTCGACCATCGCTGCTTCAGGAATTGGAACCAGGGTTTGTTTGTGTAGACTTCCCCTGTGGAAATGTTGAATAAATCATCATTATAATCAATTTAAACATTTAAATTGCAAAAAACAGTAAGGTTAGTTTCCTAAATGCCTTCGCAGTTCTAATATTCCAACACAGCAATTACCAGTACATTTGTCCGAACTCAACAGCCAAATTCAAACTCAAACTAAAGGTTACACAACTTACAAAATGTTACTGTAATAAAATCTACTATACTAATACTACATCTACTACAACAAAATACATACATTAATTTTTTCTCAATTAACATCCTTAATTT
>DWEE01002194.1:0-11896 GCA_018245755.1 Parelbella macleannani
ATGATTTCTACATTCATCACTGTATTCAAATAGCGATCTTCTTCTTTTTTACATGGAGCTAACTGATATTCGGAGGCAGATTGATCAATACGGGACACAATGGCTACTGATACAAAGTGATCTGATCTGATCGTTACTTCTGTTTGACAATTACCATTTCACGTTGGCAAAAGAACGCTCCGTGTGCAAACACCCTTAGCGCTACGCCTTTTAGAGGAAAACAGTTCCGAGTAAGCATTATTAAAAATTGAACTAGCAGATGTTCTCATTTTGCCTTTTCATTCTTTGTTTTAGTTCTGGTGAGCGTAATGGCCCATATTTTCGTCGTATTGTTATGCAAAAAAACAACACAACTCGCACGGAATAAGTTTTGAGCAGTGCGAAAACATTGTACATTTTCAGCGCGAATTAACATAACTAATATTCCATTTTGGCACGTAAACGGTGAAACGTGGGAATGTACTATTCTCCACTGCCTACCCCTTCGGGGATCACAGGCGTGATTTTTTCGTTACGTTAATATGAAACGTTGACTGGGATTTTTTTTAAACACAGTTGAGGAAAATAAATTATTTACTTGGTAGGATGGATTATATCATAATTAGATATTAAAATAAACCTAATTTGAAAAATAAATTACAAGTAACTTTATGGAACTTCCATTTATTGATTCCTTACCAAAAATAATTTTAATAATTCTATTCAATGTTCAATATTAAAATACAGGGTAAACACAAAATGAACGTTTTGACAAATTGACAGAATGTTGACTCTCAATACAATCAAATGAACAGTGGAAAGAATATTTTCCACTCGTAATTATACGTTTCTGATGGACTAACGCGCATTGTGGCTGGAAACACAGTTCCATGGATATTTGTATTCCAATTACAATCATTTGAATAATACATTCGTAACTTATGAAATATCCATGTACTCCGATTCCAATCACATAAATATTATAATCTCATTGGGTCATACGTCTGCTAAATAATCCATGATATTAAATCAAACTTGAACATTTTCAGTTAACAAATATTTAAATATCATCGTTATAAACGTAACATCACGCCTGTAATATCTCAAGAAATAAGCAGAGAAGTGCCGTGCACTTTCACGTTTCTCCAGTTACATTTTCGTTCCATCATAGAATAAGTTGTGAGGCTATTGGCATACATCGAGCATAAATCCGGACTCCGAGCCACTACTAGAAATTTCAAGACAGAAAAATCCAGTAGCACTCGAGCTGAAGATTGTATTCAGGACCTCTCGATTAGTAGTCGCACTTACTACCACTCGACCAACGAGGTAATATCGTCATTATTATCCCTATAATTATTTCATAATTTTCCCTCACAACCATTAAACACAAACATACATACATTTTTAAACAATACTTCTATAGGTAATATTACGAACAGACCTTAAGAATATAAATTCGCTCTCATCACACGGAAAAACAAACATATTAACCCCCAAATATACCTAAACATCCTTGATGGGGAATGTACACAGAACCTTCGGCTTACCAAGCAGAGATATAACCACTGACCCTACGCGATGATCTAGTCAATTACAAAAATTCTTAGTATACTGGAATATGAAGAAAAACAAACAAATTTTAATAAGTTATAAATTGAAATTAAAAAGTAGATACTATTTTAAAAACGATATGTAATACACTAGAACGTTATTCAACGTTCATTTTAATACACTGAATGTAAAGACTATTATTATCAATACAGATACTATTTTCTAAAAGCATTATTCAAGCAAATTTAACATACATATTAGAACCCTTTCAGAACGAACGCATATGAATGGAAATATCTAGAAGGAACAGATAGCGTGGGATCGTAAGGAAAATATTTCCACAGATTGAGACTGATTGTGTAGGACCAGTAGCGCTAGTGACAATTTATTGAGGACGTGCTCAGGGTGGTGAGTTGGTGAGTTAAGGTATCTTAGATAACAGCTCCGTATAGGCCACAATAAAGCAACCGGTACCAATTGACTCATCGTAGGGGAAAACGGTTGTATTTTTGCATTTTTGACTTTCACATCTGTGTTTCGCAAGAACCCCTTTTAAACAATACATCATCACATCAATACATCATCACATCAAACAGTCACATCAATACATCATCACATCAAACAGACATCATCATCACCGAACCTTTTCTCATTATAAGTTTTGATGCAGTTCTTCTTTTAAAATGAGTGTTAATGCTGGCTAAATGCTGGAAGGCACTCATCTTATAAAAAATTGCGGAAAACTAAGGTGTGCCGGTTTCCTCATCATGTTTCCCTTCGGATTCATAGCAAGATACATTAAATCTTTAAAACGATTATAGAATTATGAAAAGTAGACCGTGCCAGGATTCGAAGTCGGAACTCTGAAGCCGGCACTGAATTCTACACCACTAGACTATCAATGACATCATTCGACACTGTAATTGATTTTCATATAGGATTTTAATATACAAGGCTCGAATGACAATCTATCGAATAAATTAAGTAACATATTACAGTTAAAATACAGGTTTTACAATAGGGATATAATTAATTGGTAATTTCATTGTTTGTGTATATTTTCGTAATTCGTTACCGAATAATTAAACGGACGCTTATGCATTGGCGGTAAATAATTGATAGCCTTACTACAATTGACCGGTAACAGTATGATAATTAAAAATTAACCAAGACTCTATTTTGAACAAATAGGTCAGATACTCGTTGTTGGAAAGAAAAAAAATTTCCAAAATGTTTCTTAATTGGCTATTTCTTAATTATTATACCATTAAATTATATGCGCCAAAATGGTAAAATTAGAAGACGTGCTAAATTACGTAATTACCATATGCACTATACCTTATTGTGCAATTAAAGGTTTTAATTTATTATTATTATTATGAAGAGTTATGACGTAGTTGTAAAAGAAGCACTTGTGATATGTAAATATAATGATATTTAACGCTGTGTGGTCTCCACATCTCGATGCAACCTATTTCGATTTTATTACATGTAACTAGATGTACCTAAATAGCTATCGTTTATTTCTAATAAATAATGTAGCGCAATAAAAGGGTTTGAGAATAACAATATCATCCGTTCGAGCAAAGACAATATACGGAAACTCAGTCCACGTAACACAAAACCTATCAAGCTGTGATCGAAATAACTTAAATGAACAGCAACCAGATCGACGACGCATGGCCGGGTAAGTTTTAATGAACCAGATATTGAACAGGGTTTTGCTGTAGACACATTATTGGGAACTCATTAAACACACTCCTAGTTACATAGTGTTCGCAATAATCAGTTTGTCTGGAAAAGACTGACTGAAGCACAAAATCACATACTCAGGACACAAACCCATATATACACTTGTAATTATTATATCAAACAGTTTTATAACACACGTAGTCGTAGTTTAGAAAGAAACGCCAATTTAATTGATGAAGATGAATTTTTGTGTTTCATCAAATTACTAACACGTAAAATCTGCCAATTTTGTATCAGTAATTAGGTACATTGTTAATTTACCATTTGTAAATCATTATTTAATTATTCCTTAAAAAGTTTATTACGGTTCAATTACGTAACCGCACGCTTGTAATCCCCGAAGGGGTAGGCAGAGGACTGTAGTACACTCCCATGATTTACCAGTTACTTTTAAGTCCCATGGAATAGGCAGTGAGCCTATTGCCGTACACCGAGCACAGATCCAGACTCCGAGTCACTAGAAGTTCTAAATCAGAAAAATCCAATAGTGTTAAGTCTACTGTCTGTTATCTCTGTTGTATTCCACCCTGTAATGTTATCACAATCCCATGAAAGCTTAAAAATTGCACCTTCACTCAAAATTATTCTTAAGCGCTACACTTTATGGAAATAAATCAAAACTATTTATTGTGTTAGTACATATGTTGTGTAACGCACTACTATTCGAATTTTTCCCTACTAGCTTATTTCCATAAAAATATTCGTGGTCTAGAAATAGTGTTAAACAGTTGGTTATGTTTATCTTCTTCAGACGATAATTATTACTCTTCAGAGCAATTCAAAAAATCCAATATATATCTGTTAAAATTCTTGCGTGATGCAGCCTTCAACTACATATAATGAATTGCAACTACATAACCAGCATTTAAGACAACCGTAAGTTTAAAATAACAATAACTGACAGCAGTAACAGAATATGACAAACAAGTAAACGCTACTAAAACCTGATAGTAATACTCACCCATAAATATGATAATAATACTCACACTCATAAACATAATAATAATACTCACTGATAAACATGATAATAATACTCCCACTCATACACATGATAATAATACTCACTGATAAACATGATAATAATACTCACTGATAAATATGATAATAATACTCCCACTCATACACATGATAATAATACTCACTGATAAACATGATAATAATACTCACTGATAAACATGATAATAATACTCACTGATAAACATGATAATAATACTCCCTCATTAACATGATATCAATACTCACTTAGAAACATTATAATAATACTCACTCATATAGTATCTGACCGCAACAAACGAGAGACAGCCCTAATAGATGCGCTTACCCGTCTCACTATCCAAACGAACTTGACGGTTGAAATTTCCCGCGTTCTATGTAATCCAATTCGGTTAATTATTCACAAACAGTAATGGTTACAGATTATGTTGTTACATAGTTTGTTACTTAATCATAGATACCTTCTTGGGGCGCATCAAGCGACGAGCCAACGCCGTAAGTAACTCATCAAGTGCTCTTAATAGTGACCCAAGTGTTATCATATAAAGGTGCTAACATCGGAGGCGGTTGCAAGGTTTTAAGGTATAATTTTCACGCCTTTAAAACGCCGTGTAATAAATGTTATAAGGATATATATATATAAGGACAAACTACCTTAGAAACATTAATTTTGTATTGCAGATGTAAAAAAAAACAGTAACAAAGGAAAGCAACCGGAAGAAACGAAACACACCCACCGGAAACACAAATTGTTCTGTAAACTTTAATTTCCCGCAAGTATCAATCAGTCATTTTGCTACTTTCTCTACATTAAAAAATTAAAACAAAAAATATGTAAAAACAAAAACCAAACCAACCAGATGAAACATAACCTACTTAAAAAACACAAAGTATTCTTAACGCAGTCATTTCCTACAGGTATGAATCTGAAGTTAGCTACTTTTTCATTTATAATAAAAAGGTTAGAAAAATATATCTAGAAACAAGAACCAAACTAACCAGAAGAAACGTAACATACCTATCGAAGAAACACAAATAGTCCTGGACGTTCTCATTTCCTTGCAATTCGTTCACAAGTTTTAATGAGGGCGCGCGTAATTCGACCGATCCGCCCCCATCTCACGGCAACGAACAACGTACGAATGTACTAGTTAACTATTTCGCTAGTTTTATTCGACTAGATAATTGGATTTTCTGAATAAATAGTCTTCATAGTCACCAATACGTTTGTGATTGAGTTAGGTTCTTTCTTTTGTCCCATTTATTTATTTTCATTTTGTTGGACAGAAAGGTAAAACATGTTTTTTGTAGTTGTATGTTATTATATAGCGCGCATATAGTGGTTAGTAACATAAACTACGGCAACCAGAGTTTACGTCTTACCTTTACCTTTAAAGCCAGACTACCTTTAAAGTCATGTATGTATATAAACAGATGTATGAGTATCAGTTTGTCTGGTCACAATTGAACAGGCGGGATGAAGGTCCGATGGCAATGTGTGAATGATTACAAATTTTTTCTGTTATTATGATATTATGTTGCATGCTGAAATGGATAACAGCTTTTATCACTCTTTATTTGGCACCACACCAAAACAAAAATGTAGGTATATAAAAATTCGAATGCTCTCTGACACATTAACATCAACAAACAAAACAATTATTAACAAAATATTTTATTTCATGTTAGTGTTATCTTGGCGTCTGATGGTTCTTGTTAAAATAAATGCATTCCGTGATCGTCTGTCTTTGATTTCATACACCACAGTAATATTCTAAAAAAGTCAGTCACTCAAGGCGACTGTTCCTACCATGAAACGTTACTCCCTAAAACAGTTTCCATTTCGGTCTTAAGGGTGTGGTAGCCACACTGCGTCTTTATTAGAGCCCACCATGTCCTCAAAGTTAAAATCGTCAGTCCTCATAGGGAGCAACGCGTATATCATTGGCTTCTATTAAGACAAATATTATACTACTAACAATGAATTTATATTATACATAAATAATACTAACCGCATTCATACTAAGTTGTACTAAAAGGTTAATGTTACTAAGTGTTACAGAAGGACTGCATTATAACTGCACGCGCGCTGCTAAACGGCAGTTAGGGTGCAGTTATTGTGTTCTTGACATAACTGGATCGAAATGTCAGCAGTCGTGTCAGCGAGCGTTGCGTAATGCGCAGGACGCCAGCTAACCGACTCTATTGTTCTCAGCGGTGGCGTGTAGTATACTAGAGCGTATTGTTAGCACCGTGAATGAAAAATACAGACTTATGCCACGTTCCCAGCAGAATTTATAGGGATCCTGCTCATAATAGATGCAATACTGTTGATTTGAACTCGATCTTTAGCATGTTGATAGAGTTTTCCAATAACAAAAGTCGCTAAACGCTCCTAAAGAAGTTTCTTATTCAATAAATTCCAATTCATTGCCGACGTTCCTTAAATCGACCAATTTCATTTTATTTAGGGTTGGTTCTCCTTATTTCTTAGGAGTAAAATATTTGATATTGGTTTGTCTGGTCGGGTAAATTATTTTATTTATGTATAATGTGGGGTATACCAGTACATCAGGTAGACAAGAGTCTTCCTCCGCCTCTTAGAAGCAGACAGTTTTCATTAAATATTACTCATCATACTCATTCTATCTCTGTCCACTGCTGGACATAAACTTTCCGTAATGAGCGCCATCGCGCCCTGTCTTCAGTCATAGAATATTGACCACACCTAAATAATAAGCAATTTCGCAATTTTAATTAGAACTGTTTCAGTTTGCTCTATTTGCTTAACTCTACACTAACATATTTAATAGCGACTCGGAGTTGGTTTGCTCCGTTCAAATAGTTCGTGTTACACATAGCAACCCAATATTTCCGCAAATAGAACTAGTTAATCATTTTCGAGTTAAAAGTGAGCTTCACATTCTATCGACGTATCTACGCTTCGCTTTTGTCCGTGCAAAGATAACCTTGAAACTAAAGCAAACTGAAAAAAGGCATACCTCGATGGCTTGGGCATTTGAAAGCAATTACAGTTAAAATAATGACAATACATACATACTGCTAAAGTAATGGAGGCAGATGCTAAAAAAGACCGAGTACTCACCTATCTTGACCAAATGGGTCAATTACTGGCTAATGGGGGGTCAGAAATCTCTGAAATAGACCAAGGACATATAGGACAAGAACGATGAAAGAAGGAGGAACGCATCAGGTCTACATAAAGATAGTGCGTGTATTGGTTATTCAGCGCCCTCTGCCTACCCCGTAAAAACCTAACGTGAGTATATAAGTGACGAAGGCCGGAGAGTCCAGCATTTATACCATGCACCGTATCACGGTTATGTTCTGCTCTGAAAGGTGGCAATGAGCTAAAGACGATAATTACACAGAATACCGTCCGTAAACTTCCGCAACATTCCATTACGAGAGTAAACAGGTTTATAGGGATGAACCTGTTTTTCCTTATCGTAAATATTTAAATTGCATACAAGTAGCACAGCTCTGTATCCGGATCAATTATTTCAGTTACAGTCTATTGTTGGACAAATGAAGACAAATCGGCGACGGTAGCCAGTTCAATTCACGGTATATTGGGGCACTGCTAGCTCGAGATCGAGGCTTAACTGAAACTCGAGGACTCTCCAGTGAAAGGATGTTGTACTTGATGGCTCGCGTGATTGATTTGTGTTCTTAAATATATTCAATTCGTTCATGTTAAGGTACAAGCCATGTTAAAGTCAAATGCAAGCACGTATTATTTGTTCATTAAATGATTGGCCTGTTGGCGAGTGATTGCAGGCGCCACTACTGATCGAAAATCCTAGGTTCGATCCCCGGGTTAGGTGTCAGGTCAGGTGTCAGGCTTCTCCTAACTTGGAACACCTATTAGTCGCCGGCAACCTGGACTTGTGGCCGGTTAATGCTAATAGGCTCACGGTCTATTCCACTGTGGGACGTATAGCATAACAGGTGAGAAGTGAGACTGTACCACGCTCCTCTGCTTACACCTTTCAAGGAAATAGGACATGTAGATAGGATAGTGAGGTATATAGCAGTGTTACTTTATAAATAAGATAAGGCGGTTTATTTGTTCGTGTGTATGTAATACCTATTCATTACGTACCTAACAGCATGATCTTCACATTTAAAAATCTATAGCATTATTGGACAAAACATACAAAAGGCATTACAATCAAAAGAAAACCAATAGTAACATAATAGACCCGCAACGCAATAGAACTTTTTCTCTCAGAAGTATCTATTCCGGGTATTGTCTATGGTTTTACGAATATTACCAAAACTTGTTATATATGTACATATATCTGTTTACCTGTACAATCAATCTTATTAGTCGTTTTTAAACCGGTTTTTTTTCTATCATTTGTATTAATGACGTTTAATTTACAACTTCAAATATTGGGTGTAATATTAAAGTGAAAAAACATTAAGTCGATTGCCACCACATATTTGTAAAATATAGAGCTCTATTTTGACTTTACCATAGACCACGAAATTACCTCTTTCCACTTTCTTACCATTTGGCCTTATCATCAACCATTTTATCATTTTACTCTTGGACACGAGTTTCCTTTCAAAATAAGAAGGTTAAGGTTGAATGCTGTAGTTTAAAAGATATCTGTCCTTGTAATAAATAGGGTTTATATGAAAACTCCCCTTAAAATAGCGATGTGAGACTAATAGCGTACAGCGGAATGGCGAGACAGCTGGCCCGGAGGAGGAAATTCCCAGACGTATTTCTTTGCGGGGCTTCTAAACGTTTGGATGCGATAACATTGGTAAGAGGTCGCGAATTTCATTAAACGTCTACTATTTCAGAAACTTTAACGCTTTACTGAAAGCGCTATAGATCTGACATTAAATAAAATATTGCGAAAGTTAAGTATAACTACAGTCAGAGTTTTTTTATTCAGTCTTTATTGCTAACTTAAAGCTGGGTTATCACGGCGGACGTGATATTTGATGGCATCCACTAGGGTGCCGGCATCGCCAGAGTTGCCTGATAAAAGTACCATTACCTAACATGCTTTAGTCGCTAAAAACAATATTCGTTCTATAAATCCAAATCAGCTAGAGCTTTGATCTAGAATGGAATTTGAAAAGAAACAATATCACATTTTGTCTAAAAATCATAAATGACTCTGCAACGAGCCCTGCAAATGTAACAGAAATTAGATATGACACTGAATTCGTGAAGAAAACATAACTGTATAATCAGATTAGAAGAAAAGAACAGAGATCTACGTCAGAAAGTACAGTATTTAGTTTGGCTGTTAATGTATTGTACATATAAGGAGAATCGCCGAAATCGCAAGTAAAACGGCAAATCGCTTCCGCTTATGAACATGCACCCTATAACCCCTACCCTACAACCGGCCACTTGATTCTTCAACTACTTTACATAGGAAATCGACTTCGCTACCCTGCTCGTATTTTTATAATAAACTCAAATATATGGGGCTGAGGAAATCGACGTAATCCAAAGGGTTGAATGGCATCAACGGGGCGGAACTTTGCGACTATTAAAGTACCTACTGTGTCAAATGGACCTTAACATAACATCAGCTGATTTATTGCTCATATAGTTGAAAAATATGAACTCCGCCAAATTACCAAAGCTCTCAAGATTTGACAGCGCTTAAAATAATCATGAACTTGCACTGTCAATCCTTTGACAGCTAAGCGGACTCACATTTGACAGCATATCATTATAATTATAACCGTATCAATTTATTATTATATTAACATTATATCACAACGCCAAGTCCTTTACGAGATAAGCAGAGAGCTTCGCGTACCAAATATATATATAATTATATACCTATCGTTAAAATTATTTTTTACTGTCTGTTTAACGGTCTCCTGTGAACGCTTGGGTAGCAGGTATTAAAACCATCGCTCAGTGAGCTGTGCGTTGGTTACAATAACAGTGCGTTAGAGATATGAAATATGTACCCAGGCATAAAAAAATAATAAATAACCCTACTCCAGTGGGACGCCGACCGACCCGCACATTGTCAAAATTTAAAAGGGTTTTTACAGCTTACTTAAATAGGACCGTGACAAATGACTGAAAAAGGTGTATTCTAGTTAGTATTTCATATTTTCGCGGTACTCTCTGCCTAACTTGATTAAGACCGGGCATGATTTTATAATAGTCATTGTGTTATAAAGAATTTATTCTTTAAATGTACTGAAATAAATTTTAACTTAAAAAATATTATAATACAGATCGAGAAAAGCTTGTATAGTTAAGAAGATACAGTATGAATATATGTTATTTCTTTACTACAACAATAGAGATTAAAAATGTTCGTCCTCTGTTAGTTTTTTAGTCTGGATTATTGCTAAATAATCATATTCTTCAATCATCTAAAAATTCAATCCATTTTCGAACTCCCAGAGCCACTCGCGACTATTAACAAAAATTGTTGCCTAGCAGTTTCGCGCCATTTTGTTTCGTTTACAATAAAGATTTTCAATGTTCTAATAATATACCTTTTATCTACATAAAGTTACTATACAAATTTACTATATTTTTGTGGATAGTGAAATTAAAATTTAATACCCAACGATATTTAGATTTAATAAATAATTTTTTTTTTTTTCATAGGTCACAAAATATTCATCGAAAACTTCACAGCATTATATTTACTTAGATGATATTTATACACATAAACGTAGCGTAGGACGCCCTCCAGCTAGGTGGAATAAAGATATACGCAAAGTGGCTGGCAGTGGTTGGATGTGAAGAACTAAAAATCGAGCTCAGTGGCGTGCCATTGGAGAGGCCTACGTCCAGCAGTGGACGGAAGCAGGCTGATAATGATGTTGATGATCAGAAAAGCATATCTAGAATCAAATCCCGGCAATCCGGAGTGGGAGATTGAAATAAAGTCACTAAGATATTTCATCTTTTTGAGATTTTCAGCGGGATAGGAGATTGAAATCACGTCATTTAGCTTTCTAACTTTTTTGATATTTTCACTGATTTTTCATGAATATTGAATGAATATTCGTCTTTGAAATGTACGTAATGAAACTATTTATAATCCGAAAGATCATTTTGTAATCGAACAAAGTATCAGGCGTCGGCGTGGAACGCTGACGGGGAACGTTTGTTACCGTCTTTGATGTTCAAATGAGGCTTTGACGGAGCTGAAAAATTTAAGAATTCGCTGCTCGTATTCATTGTCGTTTCATTTTGAAATTTTCAATAACTATAACAAATTAATTTGTTTTTTTTTTGACTTTTACAAATTATAACAAAATTATTACATGTGCACATGGAAAATAATATAAGATAATTAATATACTTGTAAGATCTACGTTAACAAAACTTTATATTTGGTGATTTCTATTCAATGGTCGCTAGTCTCGATTTGTATAATGCTGTCTCACTCGCTCTAAGTCATCTCGCACCCTTACAAATCAATACTTTTTTTACATTCCACGAGGTTTTATTCTTTAACAAAAAAATTATTCACTATATTTCCGTCAAATAATGTTTTTATTCAATAAATGCAAAATCACGCCAGTGATCCTGGAAGGTTTCACTAGCTACGTTTAAGTTCCACCCTGGAATGGATAGTGAGCC
>DWEE01002195.1:0-11894 GCA_018245755.1 Parelbella macleannani
ATGTTATGTTTGTGTTATTGATATTTACATATAGATACATATAACAAACCCCAGTTTTATTAACATTTTTAATACCACAGTATCTAATAAAACTACATTTTAATTTTGATAAAAAAAGTGAATCACAATACCAAACGTAACATCATGCTTGCAATCCGCGAAGTGGTAGGCAGAGGGATGTAATACACTCTCCACATTTCACCAGTTAATACAGCCTATTGCCACACTGCCTCCGAGTCACTACTAGATTTTCTAAATTAGAAAAATCGAATAGTACTCGACCCGGGATTCGAACATACGACCTCCCGATCGGCAGTCGCGCTTGCAAACACTCGATCAATGAGGCAGTCTATGCTTTACACCACCCTCTCACAGCACGTCATAAAAAAAGTTTATTCTTTACACCCGCCGTGAGTCAGATGCATATTTTATAATGCTAATTGATGACAATTTGACCGTAGCGGCCGTGACGCTACACTGCCGCATGGATCTGAATCATGAATTTTTTATATGCACTGAATTTGGGCGATTGTCTATTGTTCTCTGTTATGTATTTACATGCGCGTGTGCGTAGCTGTTTGTTCAAGATATTCGCTACAGATGGTTTCGTAACGTGGATCTCTGTGTGTAAATCTTTATTAGGTACTATTTTCAGTTATACATATATCCTAATTGTAGAAAACATGAATCCAGAAGCGTGAAAATCTAGAAAGCATCATATGATAGTATTTGCTGACTTCATTTTAATTAATGTCATGAATACATTAGTTATACTTATGTGTCTGCTAAACCGTACGCGGCATGTTTGACAGATAGGGCCATAACTTTTCTCATTCTGAGAGAAATCCTGTGTTCAAAAGTGGCACGGCAAAAGGGTTGATGATAAACGATGAAGATTATGCAAATACGAACGTTTATCCTTCTCTTTAGTGTGACTTTTAAAACGTCCACACAAAGGGCCACCAGATTTCGCTCCAGCAAATATTTCAACAGTTGCATTATCGAAATCCATGCTATTGTGGTTGACGGTGCAATTCACTGAAATCAATTTTCAATCTTTTAAAGAATGTCGCTTTAACAAACAACATCAAGAATCAACTATACAGAAAAAAAACTCTTGAATAATTTATATCAAAATAATAACAATATATTTTCGTCAGAAATTAATGTCTTACCGACATCAAGTAACAATTCCGTATCGTTCACAATAGTTGCAGCGGTAGAATTGATTGCTGTTGAATTGCCAACACGTTCCGGGGAGCCCGGGCGCAGTGTGAAACAAACGATCGACACCAAAAAGTAAAACGAGAAGAAAATGAACTGCCGGTAAAACCTGAACTTCACGAACGTGTCCCATTTCGTCTTCAATAAGTCAATAAGCATACCCTCCAAGAGCTCTAAATGTTCATCTTTTTCCTGTGAAATCAAATAGTTCCCTTTTAGCGGCAACAGGTATCCTTAACAGGTGAAACTGTATGATGATTTTAATGAACGCAAAAGAGACGTCTGACGTTATGATAGCAAATGAATATACAAAACAAAATGTATGCACGTAAGTAACGATATAAGCCGTTGAATCGAATGAAACATTAAAGCGTGAATATGCATATACATATGTATGCGAAAATGAAACTGCAAATGGCTTAATAAACTCACCCCAAAAACAACCAAATTTAAAGCGGAATCTTTGCTGATCAGCCCACTTTCTGTATCTATAGTGTCAACCTGACAAAGAGGATAGGCGGCACAAGTCGTGGCACCAATCTGCCAGTAAATCTCTCTTTCAATATTCAAGATGTGGGAAAATAGAGTCGTGCGCGCCAATTTAGCCGCTAGAGTCAGCGGTGTTAAGTTCTGAACATTGCGTATGTTGAGTGATGCTCCTACCTCGTATGCCATGTCAAATGTGTTCTGTTAAAATTAAAAACGATTAGCAACTAAGATACTATTTATTTCAAAGTTTAATCAACTAATGTAGTTAAAGATATTTATTATTCTATATTCGCGTGATGTCGCCCTTATTTTCGACTGACGTCATTTCAATTTATTTCAACCCTATGTTCGCTCTGTGCCATCCCTGTTTTTGATCTTTATTGAAACCCACTGATAAGCTATTGCTATCCCCGTCTATGAACATTTCCAACCCAATAATGGTCTTTTATTGAAGCCACTAACTCATTCCAGGACTGGTAAATATCTTATAACAGGGTAACTGGCTTTATCATTATCCATCAAGAACATTACAATTATAAATAATTTTTCAAGATTTTCTGAATCTTTAACTTAATACCAAATTGTGTAAAAATGTCCATTTACCATTTTGTCATAAATAATTAACATGTGCAGTACAGTATTTCCATTCGTATCCTGTTTGTTAGGATCCGCGCCTCGTGCCAGAATGAGACGGTAACACTCTTCTTGACCCAAGCAAGCAGCAAAACTCAATGGGTACTCACCCCAATACACGTACCTGACGTAAAAAAAAGTAACAGGACAATAACAAGTAATAAATAACGAAAAATAATCTCATTTTCAAACAACTCTTATCAATAGTTTTCCTAAGCTTACCAACAATCCGATGCTCATTGAAGAAATATGAACAAAACCAAATTTAAAAATTCTTAAAAACGAAAATCGTATTAACTATAACTAAAGAAAATCAGACTCTAACTTTTAGACAGAAATTTTGACCTACACAATCTGTTTTAAATGTGAAAAAATTACCCATTATAATCTGTATCGGGTTGAACATTGACCCATTCGTAATCCTGTGAATCGGAACGCGAAGCTTTCTGGTCTTCTGGACACATGAAGTTACCATAGCAGCGTTCATGATAGTTAGCGCCTGCATCTAGCAAGAATTTCACCATCGTCGGGTCTTCGTTAACAATGGTCAAATGAAGGACATTCTCGCCTAAAAATAACCCATAAATCCTCATGTATACCATTGCAACGATATCCAATCAGAAATGTTGTTTGCTCAATCCGTAGATTCAATCAACGTTTCGATTTCCTTTGAATACTGTACATACCATAATACTCATCGCTCATATAAATATCGTTGATGAGTTTTGGATAAAATCGCAACAATCTCTTCGCCAAGTCGGCTAAAAGCGCAGTCGCGTTGAGGAAACACAGATGTAAAATCGTTTCTCCTACCGCACCTCGCTCCTACGAAATAAGAAATTAAGAACAAGTTAATAAATCACAATGTGCTATTTTCTTTTGAATTTGAATGAATTTTTTTAGGTAATTTTGTGAAATGGCATTGAACTGTGGTATTACCTAAAAAATGGAATCGAATAAGTAACAAGTTAAAAAACAAAGTGTACCCATTTATTTGCCATTCTCGAGTTGAAACGATTTTTTGTAGTTTTTTTGTCGTAAGCATTGCACTATTATGAAGTAACACTTTGCCCAATGTTTTAATTAATGAAAGATATAAATTTTACACTAAAGAACTTTCTAATAAATACCTTAAGATCCCAGCACAGTTCCCTGTAAGCTGAGGGATTTGCGTCATACTCTTCTTGAGAGACGTATGGCCAGTCTTTGTCTATGTCAAACTCTTCATCTGGATTCTCCATACCTCTTAGAGGAGGAAGCTGACCACAAAAAAGAATATTTTCTCAGGTTATACATACACTCCCTACACTCCTCTGCCTACTCTCGAGGATTACAGGCGTGATGTTAATTTTTTTACAATACATCGTATTTAAATTCCCACGTACATAATCGTGCGGTAATGTTGTTAAATGTTGTTGGGAATTCCCGCAATAGTGTGAACGATTTAAATGCGTCAGGAAATGTTTACAAAACCCCACAGACTGCACCTGATGTGAAGTTTATAATAATTAATCCTTTTACGAGTTAATAAATTCTATTGTTTGTTTTACCTAAGATCAAGCGATTGCCGTCACTGGTGTGCGACCCGCGCTTGAATTTACTTTGGTGCTGTTTATATTTTATTTTGCGATAGCTCGTAAGATATTCCTGTAAATTATATGGTGTACAGGGCAATTTTGATCTACATTAAATGCACTACGTATTTAATATGATAAGGAATAATCTTGTATTGTTAATATAACTTCGTAACTAAACCATTTTTTTGTAATATGTAAAGTATACAAATGATTACTGCGGCTTATCTATATTTACAAGCCACCTTTACCATCTTGGTGTGGAATTTCCAAATTTCCTTTCTAAAGTGCTCATTTACATTATATCAAAAAAACCATACCTAATTGTATTGCTAACTAAAAAAAATATGATTTCCTCATAGTAAATTAGTAAATTATCCTCTATTTCAACTTTTATTTTCACAAAGAAAAGTAGCTTATGTATCTAATTTTGGTTTTAATTTTATTAAACAGCAGCAGTTGATAGACCATTTTGGAGGTTAAAACCAAACAAGTTAATTGCTAACCATCAAATCTAAAAAACCCGAACTAAAATGACGTAGTGACAATATCCAAGCTCCTAGCTATCCGTGTACCAAATAAAGGAACTGCAATAATTTTTGTGCCTCCAAACGAATAGCCAACTTTGTCGTTAACGTAATATCTTATGTAACCTTCTTAAACAAAATATGTTTTCGCATAAAATCATAGCGAATTGTCAGACGTTCTGTTGGGTGTACCCCGACCCATTGGACCGATGATTTTAAGAAGGCGGATAGTAGTGGCTGGATTTAATTTGCAGATAAGGTCATAAAATTCTTAGAGTTTTACCAATTTGTGCCTAGGCCGTTCCTTATTCCGGAACAGCACGAGATGTGACACCGGTATGTACCGCCCAGCGCCCTTGTTGTACAGGAAAGGTTCTACCTTCGTCTTGATAGCGTGGTCGATTTCCGCGTACTGCTTGTTTTGCACTGCCCTTTTCATCATGTCTACTAGCAGACCACAGCCTGTATCAAGAATCGAACCAAAACTAGTAGTTTAAGCGGTAGAATTTACCTACGTAAAGATGTTAAACAGTAAGTATTAAAAATTAATACAGAGATATTTAGTGGCGTGCTATTGAAATCGATATTTTACAGCAACTAAAATCAGACGTACATATAGATATTGAATGGGCAGCTGTTACCTAAGGATTTTAAAATAACTAACAACATGTAAAGTTATTTAAAGATCGAAAGTTTATTTACACATTGTAAAGCAACTAGTATAATAATTATTACTGCCATTGAATTGAGCAAACAACAAACATATTCTACTCGTTTAAATATTGGGAATGAGAGCACTAACACTATGTTATATAAAATGCACCTTCTCGTAAATCAGTCCACCAAAATCATCTCAAACCTTATAAGTTTTAAAGATTAAAACCTATTTCATACGCAGCTGAATCTTCCTCTAGACAGCCAGTTACCTACAAGTTTCAAGGTTTCGATGGTATAAAACTTACGTAAACTTATAAAACGTACGTAAAAACAAATCGATCAAATCTTACCACACACAAACAAGTTACTTGATGGCTTACGGACCAGAGAATATGACGTGATTAGAGATGTTTCTTAAACTCATTATAGTAGTTATTATTATTATACCATCACACTATGTCCCGTAATGGGCAGGCAGAGCGCACTGAATGCCAAATATCGCTACGTATCCTTACAAATCTGACTTAATTTCGACACAACATTATATTAATCATCTCGAAATTTAGTTATTCGAGAAATACTTTCCTTGAAAAGTACGACTATGTGTAGTTGTATTTTAATCATATGTTTTCAAGTCATATACATTAAATAGAACAAATAATACATTACAGTTGTAGTACAGTTCTTTGTTAAATCAAATATTATTGTAACTGTCATACTATTGCGTAAGTAAAATATAAGAGATCCTCGTTGGTCGAGCACGAGCATCTATTGATCGAGAGGTCCTGGGTATGATCCCGGGGTTACTGTTATGTTATTCTTAATTCAAATTCCTAGTTGCTCGAAATCTGTACCAGTGCCCAGATATAACAACAGGCTTACCCGCTGTTCCATAGTGGGACGTATGTCATCATAGATGAATCATGGAAATGTACTACACTGGTCTGCGTACCTCTATGCATGAATACAGGCGTGATGCTATAAAACATAATAAAATTCGACAGAGTTATTCAACATAACTCCAATGTTACCTGCGGTAATTTATCTTAAACGCATTTAGCATTAATTATTTATGTAACAAGTTTTATAACTTCATCCACATAAAAATTCAATTTACATCCATAAAATGTATTATCAATATATTCATTTCAACATGGGATATATTTTTGCTATTGTACCTTAAATATCAATAAACTTATTCAATATAAGAACAACTTAATATTGAGCCGATTTATCTGTTAAACAGTTTGAATCTACTCATCTATCTTACCTTTTAAGTCAATGAGCTTGTAGAGCTTCTGTTCTGATGTCCCCGCTTGCTTCTTAACGCCACTGGTGACATTGCTCTCGGTGTTACCCATAGTTTAAATCAACACGTGTAACGTACAGATGTTGAACGTGTACAACTTTTGAATCCTGTGGTTATCGAATAACTGAACTTTCGACGATATCGACAAATCGGCTCGTTGCTGTGACAGCAACATTGGATACATTAAGTGTATGATTTACGTTAAAAGGCAAGTGAAGGATACATTGCTGTCTATTTTTACATTGTGTGTGTGTGTGTGCGTATCTATCTATGTTTGTGTGTGTAAGTACTTTATAATATTACAAAGATGGCTTTTCAGTCATCTTCTCTAACTTCGTCTTTCACTGCCATTAGGTAGTGTAATGGTGACTGGTAAAATCGTTATTTACATTACCTCATATCTACATTAACGCCGCTAACTGGTACTATCAGTCCTATTCCTACAGTCGTTTTCGAGGTCCTCTGCAAATGTATACGTACATATATGGGCAATAATAGTTACGTGTGGCTCCTGTTTGACCATTCGGAACTCTCTTCACTCACAATAAATTATACATGTAGGTAAATAGTTTTGTCATCTCTGCTGTAATATAATGTAATATTTAAAATCTATATCCTAACTACAGGTTTAGTTTGGGTCTGTGCCCAGTGTACGGCAATAGGCTCACTACATACTGCATCGGTGGGACATAAAAGTATCTGATGAAACGTGGGAGTGCACTACACTCTTCAACCTATCTCCTATCGTATAAAATTCTATTTAATTGCTCCGCAACATTTTACTGAGCGTATATTGCACATGAAGAAGGGGAGTTTTACAAGGAACAACATCGGGGACATTAAAATAACATTCAAGCGTTAAATAATATATTTAATGTATGTATTCATCAATTATCCATCCTTCGGAGTTCTAAATATAAGATGAAATATTTCTACCAGGCTCAAAATTGAAGCACCGAAAAACAAGCCGACCATGCCTCCCACCGACGCTGAAAGCAAAATAAATGATTTATAATTATTTCAAAATAGAAGAATTTAAATAAAATAAAGAATACACGACAGTGTTACCATTGTTATATTCGTTAAATTGCCATAACAATGAGAATTAGAACTTAAGGACAATGTTAACATGGGCGTCTGATTCCAAAACGGTGAAAGCCTGTTCTATGAAAATTAAACATTTGATAAACGAAATACAACATTTTTAAATACACCGAATATAGATAACTCACAACCAGACACAAAACAAATACTAGTTCGCATCTACAGTCAAGCTGACCACCACTAAGCCAATACACCTCTCCACAACTAAACATGCAAACTCACCAACGAAATCCAAATTAGACCGAAGAAGTTTCTTCTGGTATCGTATAGTAGGTAATGACGTCATTCTGATATTAACCAGTGTATCCTCTGTATGATCATATGTTCTTTGCCGCCTGTATGACGTAAATATACAATAAGGCATAAAATTAATAAGTACAATAGAAAAGAAAAAGAAAACATAAGTAATAAGGTGATCATATTCAGCCTGGAATTATATTATTGTTATCATGTTCGAGCTGACAAATATGGGGAAAACTAGAGAAATAGTAATATAATTGTGGGTAAATATGTAGTTATAAACGAAATAAAAAAATTGTTCGTTACCTAGAAACATCTACCACCGTCAATTCGCTTTCCGCGCACGACGGCAAGCAATCTTCCGAAATGACCGTTGACTCCACACCTAGTTTAGTTCTAAGGGCTGTGAAACGAATACGGTTATATAAAAAAAATACTATTAATATAAATATTAAAAGGAGCGTCGGTCGCCCTCCTACTAGATATTCTTACGGCCTAAAGAGGACAGCGAAAAGCTGCTGGATCCGGAAGGTCCAGAACCAGCAGGTGCAACGCCGATCGGGGGAGGCCTACGTCCAATAGTCGACATCCAAAAGCTGATGATGATGATTACACCGTTATGCCAGGGCCTTTACACGGTAGTTAGAGTGCACAAAGTGTCAAATAACTTTATCCTTGCAGAGCTGACCTGCTTTTTCTACATAATGTTAATTATCATATTCTCGTACTTCAAAAAAATACATATGTATTATATCGCCTGTGATCAAATTGTGCATTAGTTAAATTCATGTTTATTTTTTCAGGATAATAAATGAAATCAAGAAATACTTAATAATAAACGATGTATTTCCTCTACTTCTGCTATTATATAAGAAAAACATACCTTCGTACGTTACCAAGCAGTTTAATCCGGTAAAGTTGCAGTACTTGTCACTATCTGAAAAAAAGACAATAGAGTTATCATCAACACTTTTGACACAAGTGTCTTAAACCGTTAACCGTATTTTGAGTTTTATTTTGAGCATCGCCACTTACAAGACTCATCACGAGTTGGATGTATACAGCCACAGTGTTCAAACGACTGGTACGTCATACTGGCCAGGCGGCATGCACCATACGAATACGTCTGTAAAATAAAAATCATACAAACATACATACTGTCATGCCTATTTCTCATTGGAGTAGGCAGAAACTAAAGATTTATAGGTTGGAGGGCTGATGGTTCATAATATAGGTGGACCATACTTTGAAAACCAGTGCAACTACAAAGACAGATTAACTGTTATTTGAACAAAATTAAGTTTTCTAACAGGCATAAAGGTACCCGACGCTGAACAATGGAATACCAACTTGTGGTTCTGTGCTTTATTTTTTTCAAAAGCGTTGATGCGTCCTAAGACAAGGGCACCCATGCCTACAAAACCCTATTCACCCGGGTTTTCGGGAGTCCAAGATTACATATCCAAAAACAGATGCAGTTTGCGGAGTCCTAAAATAATTAGTATTACCGGGTACGTGTGAAGATCGGCTCTTGGTATCTCATCGTCATATCTACATTTCCGTACATCGATGTCTTCGAACCTCACCAACGGACCATTGTCCACATCTATCACCGAGAACAGGATATCCACTTGGTGTTCCTTTTGCGTTCGAACTTCAAATTTAAATTTCGTATCTAGAACATTCGTTGACAGCTCCTCTGTACTGTGAATTGAAATCTAAACAAAGAATATTGTTTATTACAAAATCTAACAAAGAACCTTTTATTATAACATCTAATTTAAAATATTTCTATATCGCTACGCCAGATCCCTTATGGGGTATGCAGAGACCTAATGCTAAATCAATGTCTTAAGTAAGAAGCAATCAATGTATTACGTAAAGACGGTTTTTTTTAACGTTCACCTGGACATCAGCTGTCAGACGAAAAGACAGTATACCAGGTCCAGTCGTCCTATCCACAACAAATGGAGTTTGCCTTCCAGCATTCCTAAAAGTTGGTTTAATACATTATAATAGCTAATGATATCAAGATAACAAGAATATGCGTACACATTGTGACGCTTATTTCTTTTGATAGACAGACTAAGAGTTTCTACCGGCCCCAATCATAACAAATGTATTTCTCTTCCTCTACTTTAAACAAATTATAAAGCTTCCCCTATTGAATATGAACATGTTATATACATAGCTATATTCCTAAATTATCAACCTTTTTATTATTTAGCCGTTGGCCGCGGGTTTCCATTAAGAAAGAGAAAGGTTGGACATTGTCTGCCGCAACATTATGAAAAACCAAGTGTGTGGGGTCCCTAAAATATTTTCTCAACGTTACAGCAACAGATACTTACTTAATCTTAATAAGAATTTCGCATCTGTAAAAATGCTGTGCCGAACGCAAATGGACCCACATATAATGTATGGAAACACGCATTTCAGATATCATATCCAAGTTAGCATGAAAAATCTTATCTTATCAACGGATTATCACAAAATGTCAACATTGGCCGACAAGTGTAATGAGTATCAAATCTCTTGACGTTCGCTAAATGAGGTTAGAAAATTTTTCCTTTTCCAATATGTCTTGTGATACAATCAAATTCTTAACTCATTAGCTTATAGTATACACAATACTTATGTATTATACTTACGTGTTTTGTAATGTGTTGAAAGAATAACAAGATCCATACTCAGAGTCAACGTTAAGGAAACCAGTACAGCAAGCAAAGCCTCTCTCGTTGAAGTCACATGTGTTTATTAATTCGGTGCATGTGAAATGAACCTTAAATAACATATGTTCGGTGACAAAATTTTTCGAATATTTTGAGTGACATGTATAATTTGAATAGAAGATGGTCAAAGTATTTAGATGCCCGCGACTCAAGAAAAAGGTCAGTTGATTTTTCTATTACATTTTTATCTTACATGCGCTATTTTATCCCATATTTATATTACACTACATCTCTAATAAAAACTTCCAAGAGACTTGATATCTATCGGGTTTAAGAAAAATGGATTATATCATTGCATTTTCCATTACGAATATTTTAAAGTCAATATAACGCATATCAGAATAGAATTCAATATAACGCATATCAGAATAGAATTCAATATAACGCATGTTGATTAAGTCTGCACTTGTGTTATTGTGAAAAGATAACATTTAAATCAACAAGTAGGTACTCCATCAACAAACATTCCAACATTTCTGTGCTCTGATAAAGAACTCGAAATATTAATTAGTAATTAAATACTTTATTAATTACTATAATCAAAGTGAGATGGAAAAGAAACCCACACCGTAATGTTTGTGGGTAAACCCTCTGTGTCTCCAAATTCCTATTTAAACTATACCAACACCAGAGGGGCAATCCTTGAACACCGTTTTAAGAATATTGCGCGCACGGATATTGTGAGATTTGGCATAGTTGAAATATGTATATAAACTTTCTCCCAAATTTATATCTAAAACTTTCTTACAAATCTCCTAGTCTAGTGTAGTAAAGTAGTGCAGAAAGACGTACCTAACTTAAATAACATAAAACATTTTTGTTTACTTTCATACTGTAAATGTCAAACTCATAACAATATAACATAGTCATACAATAGAACACAGTACATATTTTTGGAAGTATGTATTTTTTGAAAAAAGAACCTTAATAACTGTCGAACTTCAATGTTTCATATCAGTAAGTACTCCACCTTTGCTTAGCCGGAACGAGCGACATTATAGACTTACAGATATAGAGTATAGCTTTCAAAAAGTCCGATTCTATACCATCGTATATAAAACAAAACCCTTACATCACGAACAACGTCGCGCCAAGGAACATCGCAAGGTATTCTGCCGCCACACGGCTCACACACCGACCGAGAACACGACCCGCGACCATATAACAGATCAGTTAAATATCTCCGATAATCGAAATTCAAGGTCTCCGTTAAATTAGCTAAAACAATAAGCAACAATACATGGATAGTTAATCTATTGAAATAAGGCTAAAACACATTATGATCACTAAAGCTAAATCACATTAAGAAGAAAGACTATTGTAATAAAAGAATAAGATAATATCACGTCTGTAATCCCCGAAGAGGTAGGTAGAGGAGTGTAGTACACTCCCACGTTTCACCAAT